>APFE030582729.1:0-41768 GCA_000404065.3 Pinus taeda | reverse complement strand
TAGCAAGCTAAGTGGGCTTGATTGTGGAAAAAACTCCACAATTAAGCGCGCTTGAGCCAGAGGAGATCTGGGATGGGTGACCTCCTGGGAAGTCCTGGTTACCGGGTGCAAGCCTCGGAAGTGATGATTGATGCTATGTGATTCGTTCTCCACATTTCACTAGGTTCAATCCAACTTCTTCACCCCTGTGAGCATCACCCGATGCAATGAGTGTTAAGTGAACTATTCAAAAATCATGAGAAATTAGTCAGTTACGACTACCTCTCATGGAAACGGTCATACGTGAATGACTTACCTAATGCAGTTGATTCCCAAAATGATATCTAATATAATGCACTGCGTAAACCCCCATACTTAAATTCAAAAAGAGTCAAGGGATCTCTACTTGAATGGTTCATGAGGCACAATACTTGCTAAGGTTTTGCAAATGGGGTAGCAAGCTAAGTGGGCTTGATTGTGGCAAAAACTCCACAGTTAAGCGCGCTTGAACCAGAGGAGTTCTGGGATGGGTGACCTCCTGGGAAGTCCTGGTTACCGGGTGCAAGCCCGGAAGTGATGATTGATGCTATGTGATTCGTTCTCCACATTTCACTAGTTTCAATCCCACTTCTTCACCCCTGTGAGCATCACCCGATGCAATGAGTGCTAAGTGAACTATTCAAAAATCATGAGAAATTAGTCAGTTACGACTACCTCTCATGGAAATGGGTCATACGTGAATGACTTACTTAACGCAGTTGAATCCCAAAAATTCGATATCTAATATAATGCACTGCGTTAAACCCCCATTTACTTAAAATCAAAAAGAGTCAAGGGATCTTCTACTTGAATGGTTCATGAGGCACAATACTTGCTAAGGTTTTGCGCCAAATGGAGTAGCAAGCTAAGTGGGGCTGATTGTGGGAAAAAACTCCACAGTTAAGCGCGCTTGAAGCCAGAGAGATTCTGGCTGTAATGGGTGACCTCCTGCGGAAGTCCTGGTTACCGCGTGCAAACCCGAAGTGATTGATTGATGTTATGTGATTCGTTCTCCACATTCACTAGTTTCAATCCCACTTCTCCACCCCTGTGAGCATCACCCGATGCAATGAGTGCTAAGTGAACTATTCAAAAATCATGAGAAATTAGTCAGTTACGACTACCTCTCATGGAAATGGTCATACGTGAATGCCTTACCTAACGCAGTTGATTCCCAAAATGATATCTAATATAATGCACTGCGTAAACCCCCATACTTAAATTCAAAAAGAGTCAAGGGATCTCTACTTGAATGGTTCATGAGGCACAATACTTGCTAAGGTTTTGCAAATGGGGTAGCAAGCTAAGTGGGCTTGATTGTGGAAAAAACTCCACAGTTAAGCGCGCTTGAGCCAGAGGAGTTCTGGGATGGGTGACCTCCTGGGAAGTCCTGGTTACCGGGTGCAAGCCCCGGAAGTGATGATTGATGCTATGTGATTCGTTCTCAACATTTCACTAGTTTCAATCCCACTTCTTCACCCCTGTGAGCATCACCCGATGCAATGAGTGCTAAGTGAACTATTCAAAAATCATGAGAAATTAGTCAATTACGACTACCTTTCATGGAAATGGTCATACGTTAATGACTTACTTAACACAGTTGAATCCCAAAATGATATCTAATATAATGCACTGCGTAACCCCCATACTTCAATTCAAAAAGAGTCAAGGGATCTCTACTTGAATGGTTCATGAGGCACAATACTTGCTAAGGTTTTGCAAATGGGGTAGCAAGCTAAGTGGGCTTGATTGTGGGAAAAAATCCACAGTTAAGCGCGCTTGAGCCAGAGGAGTTCTGGGATGGGTGACCTCCTGGGAAGTCCTGGTTACCGGGTGCAAGCCCCGGAAGTGATGATTGATGCTATGTGATTCGTTCTCCGCTTTTCACTAGTTTCAATCCCCACTTCTTCACCCCTGTGAGCATGACCCGATGCAATGAGTGCTAAGTGAACTATTCAAAAATCATGAGAAATTAGTCAGTTACGACTACCTCTCATGGAAATGGTCATACGTTAATGACTTACTTAACACAGTTGAATCCCAAAATGATATCTAATATAATGCACTGCGTAACCCCATACTTCAATTCAAAAAGAGTCAAGGGATCTCTACTTGAATGGTTCATGAGGCACAATACTTGCTAAGGTTTTGCAAATGGGGTAGCAAGCTAAGTGGGCTTGATTGTGGGGAAAAACTCCATAGTTAAGCGCGCTTGAGCCAGAGGAGATCTAGGATGGGTGACCTCCTGGGAAGTCCTGGTTACCAGGTGCAAGCCCCGGAAGTAATGATTGATGCTGTGTGATTCGTTCTCCACATTTCACTAGTTTCAATCCCACTTATTCACCCCTGTGAGCATCACCCGATGCAATGAGTGCTAAGTGAACTATTCAAAAATCATGAGAAATTAGTCAGTTACGACTACCTCTCATGGAAATGGTCATACGTTTGAATGACTTACTTAACGCAGTTGAATCCCAAAATGATATCTAATATAATGCACTGCGTAATCCCCCATACTTAAATTCAAAAAGAGTCAAGGGATCTCTACTTGAATGGTTTATGAGGCACAATACTTGCTAAGGTTTGCAAATGGGGTAGCAAGCTAAGTGGGTTTGATTGTGGAAAAAACTCCACAGTCAAGCGTGCTTGAGCCAGAGGAGTTCTGGGATGGGTGACCTCCTGGGAAGTCCTGGTTACCGGGTGCAAGCCCCGGAAGTGATGATTGATGCTTGTGATTTGTTCTCCACATTTCACTAGTTTCAATCCCACTTCTTCACCCCTGTGAGCATCACCCGATGCAATGAGTGCTAAGTGAACTATTCAAAAAATCATGAGAAATTAGTTAGTTACGACTACCTCTCATGGAAATAGTCATACGTGAATGACTTACTTAACGCAGTTGAATCCCAAAATGATATCTAATATAATGCATTGCGTAAACCCCATACTTAAAAAAAATAAAAATAAATAAATCATATACATAAGGTACCATTATTTAAGTTATAAAAAGATCATAAAGAAGTATCAAATTAGAGAAGAGAAATTCAAGTACCTTAGTATATTTTGAAAAAGTGTCTCACACAAAGAATATATAAGCTTCATAAGCAAAGTATAAATTGACGAGATTATTAAAAAGAATGGTGTTAATCACAAACGATAAAGAAATGAAATCTACAAAGGTAGACAAAGGAGGATTTTCCTATAACGGTCTTTCAATTACATATTTTAAATTATTCACATTAAAATGGAATATCCAAGGGAAGGAAATTAATATCATTATCAGCACAAACAACAGCGAAAATTAGTAAATATTTTTGGTGAGAAAGAGTGTGAAATTAATAATTTTCAAGTGAAATTGACCATTACTAGTACATATCTCAATTTTGAGTTGTAACTATGTTTAACAGAGAGGTTGACATGATTTTACGTCAACCTTAGTTAAAATAATTGGGTACGTTCTTTTTAAACATGGAGAAGAAAATGTTGATGTTTCCTTATAAGGAAAAGTTGATCACATTCTAAGACATGGTCATGAAGTCAAAATTGATAACGCGCTCATCACAATACCCTAAGGAGATATTGAAATTGATGTTCCAAGAGATTTAATTAGAGAAGTAGGAGGAGCTTGAAGAAGTCATATCTAATAAAACTGAAGAAAATCCTCGTTTAAAGGATCATAATAAAAAACTCCTTGAACAAAACAGAAAGTGTAAAGCTAAAAAGCACAAATTAGAACAAGAAAAGGAAAGTTTTGAGAAGAAACTCAGCAATAGTCTATCAGAAAAGGAAGAAAAAAAATCATTTAAAAACCCTTAATCAAAGGTTATTAGAACAAATCAAAAGTTTAAAAGATGAGGATGATACTAAGAATAAAGTCAAAAATCTAGAAAGAGAAGATATTTTATGTCTAAGAAATCATAATCAAAACCTTCTTACGCAAATAAAGAAGCTTAAAAGTGACAAGGGTTCACTAAATGATGAGTTAGAACTACTTCCTCAAGAAAAAGTATTGAAGTCTCCAGTCATAACAGTCCAAGTTGAAGATAAAGGAACAAATACCAATCTAGTCAATATCACAACTCAAGAAGATGAGAAACCAATAGAAGTTGAAACATATTCAAATGTTGTAGTTCAAAAATGGAAATTCCAAGTGGTGATTCAATAGCCAGCTCAACAACGACAGTACCTGAAGTAAATCATAAAATTACCACACATATGATAAAGGAAATTCCAACTAGAAGAACTCCTTATCGACATATGAATCATAAGAGTAGACTTCTCAATAAATCTACATATCAGTATCACTCAAAAATAAACAACAAACTTATGTTTCAAAGAATAGTGAATTTTACATGTGATAACAATTCATCAAAAGCTTCCAATCACTGCAAGATTCCACATAAAATTAACTTAGGATGGTCATATCCCTTCTCAGTGTGAAAATTGTATTTATCACTCAGAGGATCCTATCATCTTGTATCAATGAAGATGACAAATCCAAGAATTCATAGAAGATACGAACAAATTACAAGACAAGAAGTAGTGGACACACCTTATCAACAATAAGCTTTGAGGATAAATCTTTTTGAAGAGGAAGATGATGTTATGAATATAATCTATATAAAAATAATAAAACTAATGTAAACATTAATAATCATAATAAGGTTAACTAAATAGTCATTAGTAATGAAAAGGCATGTTTTAAAAACATGACCATTTATGAAGAGACACTTTCCTAGCTATATAAGCAGGCCTCATTTTAACATTCACATCATCTCACTTGTATTTAAATATTCTTATATAAAATTACTTGTCTTATAATGGATTTCTTTGTCTTTGAACTGTACTGAATATTATTGTAGAGTATGAACTTTGTTCCTTGCATCACCACCATCATCATAGGAGAAGTGAGTACTTTCCAAAGGAGTTCAAGAAAGCCAAGACACCTACTTTTGATGGCGCGTTGAATAAACTAGAAGATGTAGAAGCATGGTTGCTTGGTATGAGAAAATTCTTCATAGTGCATGATTGCTCAGAGAACATGAAAGCTAAGGTAGCTACCTTCAGTGTAAAAGGAAAGGTAGATATCTGGTGGAAGGACCTTAAGAATGTCAAAGGAATTAGAGAAGAAAATCTAATATGGGATGAGTTTGAAAGAATATTTAGAATAAAGTACCTATCTAAGAGGTATTATGATGGAAAGGCTAAGGAATTCTATGAAATCAGGATGGATTCCATGATAGATGAAGAGTATACAACCAAATTCCTGAAGTTTTTGAGGTATGTACCCTATACCGAGGATGATAAAGTGAAGATTCAAAGGATCATTAGTGGGTTTCTAGTAGCATTCAAAGACTAGATTGATTTTGATGACCCTCTATCATTGGAGGAAGCCATCAGGAAAAAAAGCATTTTTATGGGCAGTCAAATTGCAAGCCTAAGTTCAAGCGTGACTGGAAAGGGAATGAGAAGACTAAAGGAAAATGGACTAAGAAACGAGGAAGATCTTAGGATGCAAGTGAGAAATAATATGTACAACGTCATAAGAAGTTTAATGTAGTTAAGAGAGGACATGGGTCTCAGCTTGGAGAGTAGCAAAATAAAGGCAATGAAAGAGAACCATTGAAGTGTTGGATTGTGGTAAATACCATTGCAAGTATGATTGTCCACTGTACCAAGGTGGCAGGCCTCAAATCTATAGTGCTCAGGAGGCACAGATAGTTGGGGATGTTGGTCAAAGCTTTCCTCAGATCTATGCAGAACTTGATAACATAAAGGAATATTATGAGGCATCCATTATTGAGATGGAATAAGTGCATGTGGAATCTTGGTTGGTGTAATTGGGTACAGGGACCAAGAGAAGAGTTAGCAAGTGGGTGAGATCATGTGCATTTGATCTTAATGATATGCCTACATCAGTGCAACTAAATGTGCTTCCTTCGGGATCATCTAACATGATTTTGGGCATGGATTGGTTGTTTACTCATAGGACCAAGGTAGATTTATATGATAATTCCATTGAGTGTATGGATGATGATGAACAAAAGAGAATATTGTAGTGAAAGAATAAGCCTACATCAATGAGAATGGTTACAGTTATGTAAGCTAAGCGCAGTTGCAGGAAAGGGCGTGTATTGTTTGCATTTCATGTTTCAAGTGGAAAAGGGAAGGATGTTGAGGATTACGAAGTCCTAAGGAAGTATCCCATCTTACAAAAATACTAGGATGTGTTTCCTATAGAGATTCTAGAGTTTCTTCCTCATAAAGAGGTGGATTTCTATATTGAGATAATACCAAGAGCAGCACCAGCATCTAAGGAACCTTACAGGACGAGTACTCCAGAGTTGGTGGAATTGAAGTTGCAACTTAATGAAATGATTGATAAGGGATACATAAGTGCAAGTGTGTCTCCTTAGGGTGCACCGATGTTGTTTATAAGGAAGAAGGACGATACTCTCATATTTTGCATTGATTACAAGCAGTTTAACAATGTGACTATCAAGAACAGGTACCTATTGCCTCAGATTGATGATTTTTTTTATCAGCTACAGGGAGAAACAATATTGATTGATCTAATATTTTGGTATCATCAGGTGCACATCAAAGGATAAGACATCTACAAGACTACATTTCGGGAAAGGCTGAGGCACTGTGAGTTTATAATGGTTCCTTTTGGTCTTACCAATGTTCCATCCACCTTTATTTGTTTGATGAACAATGTGTTGATCCCTTACCTAGATAAGTTTGTGATAGTGTTTATTGAAGATAAATTGTTATACTCCAAGATTGAGGAAGAACATGTAGAGCACCTGGTAGCAATGTTAAGATTGTTGAGAGAGCATAAGTTGTATGCCAAGCTTAGAAAGTGCAATTTATTTTAGTCTCAAATCCATTACTTGGTACATGTTGTTTCCAAGGAAGAGGGTACTAGTGGATTCAGAAAATAATAAAGTTATCATGGAGTGGTGAGATCTAATGAATGTGTATGAAGTCAGATCATTCATGGGACTAGCAAGTTATTACAGGTAGTTCATCAAGAACTTCTCCAAGATTGGCTATCCTATTACATATTTGAAGAGAAAAGGAAATAAGTTTGAATGGAATGTGTTATGAAACCAGCTCACGAAAAGATAGAAAAGAGAGATAAACACCTTAGAATTCAGCCTCTTAGAGCGGGCAACCTCCTTTACATTACAAAAATGAGCAATTCTTGGATGACACAAATGACAAGACCTCCTTTCTATATATAGGAGTCTAAGGGGTCATAATATAATTAGAGCCGACATAGCAATAATAATTAAGGGAACAATAATAATAATAGTGGGCTTCTATGGGGCACAATAATAACAATATGGGGACTACATGGGCACAATAATATAATAAGGGGGATGCACTAATAACAATAAGGGGTCACACTAGTAGTATAGGGACCTAACATGCCCCTCTCCTTCAAAAAGTGTTGTCCTCAACGCTTGAGTAGTTATGGATGCTTTTTTATAAAATTCTTGTCCTCCCATACAGAATCTTCAGCGGGTATGTTCTTCCACTTGATGAGATACTCTGAAATTGATTGATTTTGTGGCTGTCAGGTTCTTGTTTCTATAAGTCCTCCAGGTTCCAATATGATTTTTCCTTCCTCATCAAATTCTAGAAATATTGTTTGAACTGGGATCTTCTCATTATGTAAGGTCGTCATTTCTTAAGTGCATGTAGTCTTGCCAACATTTCCTTCTCATAAATAGCTTTGTGCAAATACTTTCCTTTGATTGGACGACTTTCAAAAGCAATGGGTCTTTCTTCTTGTGTTAAAACATCACCAATTCCATTTCCCGATGCATCATATTCCACAATAAATGTTTTTGTGAAGTCTAGCATAGCTAAGACTGGTGCTTGGCACATTACCTCTTTAAGATGTTCAAAGGCCTTCATTGCTTCTGGAGTCCATGAAAATGCATTTATTCAATAATGTTGTTTTCAGAATGTCTTCAGTCTTCATTCTTATTTGATGATATCCTAAACAAAGATCCAACTTGGTGAAGTAAATTAATCCATGCAATTCATCTAATACATCATCATTGACTAGAATGGGAAATTTATCTTTAATAGTGAGTTTTTTTAGCCCTCTATAATCCAAACACATGTGCCATGACCCATCCTTCTTGTGCATCAATACTACTGGAGCAGAGAAAGAACTTTGACTAGGTTGAATTATACCAGCCTGTAGCATTTCTACAACCATACGTTCAGTTTCACTCTTTTGGGCATAGGGGTATCTGTAAGGCCTGATGTTTGGAGGAAAATTTCCTAGAATCAAATGAATAGAATGATCATGATAACGAATAGGTGGGAGGCCTTTGGGAGTCTCCAATACCTTGGAATGATTGTCCAAGGCTTTTTGGAGATTTGGATAAATAAATGATTTCGATGTGGGAACCTCTAGCAAACATAATTATGTAATTACGCCTCGTTTTTCTTTATTTAGAAGCTTTATCAGTCCGTTAGAGTTGATTATCTTTCTCGGTTTCCCTGTGATACCCCTTAATTCAACTTCCTTTCCTCCCAAAGAAAATTTCACGAGAATTTCTTGAAAATTAAAAGCTATTGTACCCAAGGATTGTAGCCATTTTATACCCAGTACAACATCAACACCACGCATTGGAATGGAAAACCATTGGGATATTCAATACATATTATCCCATGGATAGCTTGATATTATGGCACTTTATAGAGCAATTTATGGTTCCTCCACTTGCAGCCATCACTTGACACTCTGGTGTTGGATATAGGAAGAAATTCAATTCCTTGGCTATCTTGCAATGAATAAAATTATGGGTACTGCCCGAATCAATCAACACTATTACCTTTTTCTTCTTGATATGTCCTTCTATCTTGATAGTTGGAGGAGTGGTAATTTTGGCCAATGCATTACAATATATGGTCAGATTCATTTCTTCATTCTCGATGTGATCTTTCACTTCTTGAACCGTTTTCTTCTTGATATGTCCTTCTATCTTGAGAGTTTGAGGAGTGGTAATTCTTTCCAATGCTTTATAAGATATGGTCAAATTCATTTCTTCTTTCTCTGGGGTTGTTTCCTGGTGTATATCCTCTTCTTTTGATGTTTCTTGATCCTTTTCTTCCTCCTCTTCACAATCTATGTAAAATAATTTCTTCTCAGCACACTTATGACCTTTAATGTATTTGTTATCACAATTGTAACAAAGCCCTTTTACTCTTTTTTCTTTCAATTGTTGTGTTGTCAACCTTGTAGGTTGTGGAAGGCTAGGAGAAACAACACTTCCATCTTTATAGTTGTGAGGGGCAGACTTTCTTGTTTCCATAATTTTGCTTTCCACTTTTCTTGGCAACCTGAATGCCTTCTCCAATGAATTAGGTTCCCAAAGATGAACCTCATGTTGAATGTTATCCTTTAAAGTCCCTATGGAGACATCAATCCTCTGCTTCTCTGGAATACGATTTTCCCTTATATTCAAATTTTGAAAGTCCTCAATGTGCTCTGCCATTGAACACTTTTGTTTGAGATTTAGCAATTGGCTAAAGAAGGTGTTGCTCTTTGCATCCTCATAATGTGATATCATTTCCTCTGTGAAAATTGACCACGTAACAAGTGTTTTACGAGAACAAATCCCTTTATACCATAAAAATTGATCTGGTTCTAAATATGAAGAGGCAATACATACCTTTTGTAATATTTGCACCTCATGTAGATTAAAATATTGCTCCATCTGTAATATCCAATTTATCGGATCCTTGCCATTAAACTTCCTCATATCGCCTTTTCTTGATTTTAGGAGCTCGATCTTGAAATGACTATAACTCTGTAATTTTATATATACAAGTTCTGGAATTGCATCCTCCAATAGCCCTCTAAGTTTTCTTTCTAACCCTGCAAGTATGATAAATATTTGATTTTGTAAGGAAGAGTTATGTAAAATCTCCCACAATGACCTGATTATAGACTAGTTCAGTAGAGCGCACTTGCATGAAGTGCCACATGTCACTGTTTCAACCTTAGGATCTGAAACCGACATAGACAAAACTACAGTCCGTCCTCTTTTTGTAACTTCTTGTAAAATTTCACTCTAATGATCAGAGAGAAAGTTGTGACGGTTTTCCCAAGGTCACCTGTTTAGGATGTAATTTAGGAGCCTACAGAAACCCTAAATGTCTTGGAATCTCCAAAACTATAGTGAAACAAGATCTAAACTTTGGGCTCAAGCTTCACCACGTTTTTGGCTCAAATGGGTTTTAATTTCTGAATCTAAAACGTCATATAAAACAAATTATAACGACAATTCCACGATGACCTGTTCGAGATTGAATTATGGAGCTTGCAAAAACCCTAACTTCCTCATATCATATATCCAAAAATGTAGCGAGACAAGATTTTAAATTTGGACCTGTGGTTCATACTGATTTCTTATCAAATGGGTTTTTGTTTTTTCATCTGAAACATCGCAAAAAAAAAAGTATAGTGAAAAGTTCACAAAGGACTGTTTGGAGCAGCAAAACCCTAGAATCCAAAGCTTTGGTACCAAATGTTATGAAACCAGCTCACAAAAAGATATAAAAGAGAGATAAACGCCTTAGAATTCAGCCTCTTCGAGGGGGAAACCTCCTTTACATTATACAAATGAACAATTCTTGGATGATACAAATGACAAGGTCTCCTTCCTATATATAGGAGTCTAAGGGGTCATAATATAATCAGAGCCGACATACAATAATAATGTAAGGGCACAACAATAACAATAGTGGGCTTCTATGGGGCACAATAATAACAATATGGCTACTACATGGGCACAACAATATAATAAGGGGGTTGTACTAATAATAATAAGGGATTACACTAGTAGTATAGGGACCTAACAAAATGAGGAGTGCGAAACTAGTTTTAAGTAGTTGAAGAATTTGCTTACAAATTCTCTAGTTTTGAAGATTGAAGATTGTGATAAGAAGTTTGTAGTATGTACAGATGCTTGCAAGAAAGGACTTGGTAGAGTCTTGATGCAGGAAGGATAGGTTTTATGCTATGATTCAATGAAGCTGAATGAGCATGAGCAAAACTATGTGACTCATGATCTTGAGTTGGTATCTATCATTCATACATTGAAGACGTGGAGACATTATCTCCTTGTCATGAGGTTTGTTCTAATGAGTGATCATAGCGGGCTAAGGAACTTGTTTGCCCAAGCGAATTTGAATGCAAGCTAAGCAAGATGGTTAGTTAATCTTAGTGAGTTTGATTTTGAGATTAGGTATATAAAGGGCAAGGAGAACAAGGTTCCAAATTCTCTTAGTAGGAGAGTGCAGGTGAACCATATTTCATCTATAAATTTCATTGCCAAGAAGCGATCCATCCAAGGTGAATCTGTGTTCATGTAGTATGCTTGTTTCTGAAGCATATTTTTTAAGAATGAGTGTGCTGGCCACAATGCTTACATGGTTGAATATCAAAACAATGATCTTTCGTATGGCCAACTCGATCACAATGTTAGAATCTGCAAATCTGTTGTTGTGGAGGAGGAGTTGGAACATGTGAATATGAACTATCATGAAAAAAGCCAACGCTATGAAACTGGATGGGATTGGAGTAGTCTAGAGCATGAATGATCTGAAATCTTGGGAAAAATTGTTAATACTATGCAAGCTCCCTCATTGGTAAAAATTATGTTTAGGATCATCTCATTTACCCAGTTATGCAAGAGGTTTATGTGTCAAGTTCTATGTCTTTTATGTGTCATGTGTGAGTAAATTATGAGTTAATTAGTTGCTTAAATAACATGGATAGAAAATGAAATGTAGACAAATATACACATCAAAATCATAAGACAAATCTAATCAAGGAGTTCACCCTCCAGTGTTGGGCTACATCTCTTAGGACCTCCTTCAATGGCTAGGCCCTATTGGAATTATTTGGTCAAATGTCTGATTACAAGTTACTTCTCAACTCCAATGGATTTTAAAATTGTAACATTGGTTTCATAGGACCCAAAAACCCCAAAAATTACTATTAGATCTCTGAAAAATGACTCTGGCTAATCTAGGCATGACCTCCTTCCCTAGTGGCCCTAGGCTTCCTTGAACTTCCCTATGGCAAAATCACATGTAGAAGTATCGTATTACCTCTGAAACATGTTCCATTGTTTCATAGCATCAAAATCATCCAAAATTGACTATTCATTTTCCAAAATTGGTCAAAAATTGTCTGATCTATGGCTTTCTCCAGTTTTCCTTACAATTTCTCCTCCAAAACTGGAAAAACTCCAGTTAGGGCCGCTAAATTTGTGGATGGTTCCGGATTTGGAAAAATTTGCCAAAATCTCTGCCAACTATAAAGCACATTTAATTAGTTCTTAAGTGCAAATAATTAGTGCTAATCATTGTTTATGGTAAACCACTAGTGGTTAAGTGTTGTAGTGTTCACATGTGCATTAAACTGTTAGCGGTAACCGCTAGTGGTTAACCCCTAAACCTTCGGTGCTTAACCTTTAACAATATGTGAATTCCACCATATGACAAGAACTAATGGGCAATGCATTTGGTAATGCATGTGGTTAGTGGAGGGGAGGTTGCGGGGTCGAATCCTAGCACCTCCACAAAATTTTGATCAAACGCACATTAGAAATTTGACCTTTGGGAGGTGCCACGTGGTGGCCTCCATGCTTTCCACGTGGCATTCTCTCATTGGTCCCCCATTAACCACTAAAAACGTGCCACGTCACTAACTTGTTAGCTAATCAAATCATGACACTTGGCAAGCCCTCATTGGGAGTTGACTGATGTTGACCCTTGCACAATCACCTGCCACGTCAGTAGTACAGACTGCTGACTAGGCAGTACCTGCAACTATTTTTTGTTGTTTGGTGAAATGGTTAGTAGGCTCTAACTTCCTCATACAAACTCCATTTTGAATGGAATGAGTTGCGTTGGGATCGTATCGCCGAGACGGACAAAGTTGTTCATGTTTCGCATGATTTTGAGCACTTTTATTTTTAAGCTATTTCTTGCCCCTAATCCAGATTTTGATCACTCTTTCCCACTGATGGGCTTTTGGACCCAAAAAATCTAGTTATCTTATGAGAGTTGAATACTCTTCTCTTTTCCAAGTTATATCAACTTATTATACTTGAAAAGTCTCCATGATAACCACTTGAGTACACTAACATGCCTTGCATTGCAAATGGCTATGTCCCTCAACCATTGTTCTCCTTTCGTTGCTGACCCAATCCAACACTTGTTGGACACTTTATGGATGCAAAATACCTTTGTTATACCACATCAATCCCTCGGTGCTTCGAAAATTGATACAATATGATAGCCTTCCCACTGAGAATCTTGGCATCAACACACACAACGGTCTACAATGGCTGCAAATTTTTGGCATCTCGTCCACTTTCGCTTCTTGCCTCTATCATCCTCTAGTTCAACATGATGCTCATGTCATGATTTGAGAATGAAGGCTAAGAATGTGCATCTTTCTCATGAATGTACCTTCCAACATCCTGTGACATCTTGTCACAAATACAACGATTAAATGGAAAAACAAATTATGCAAGAAATGCAAATCGACGACCTCTTCTTTTTCTCCTTGAAAGCAACAATTGTCACATCATGTAACATTGCCATTTACTCTTGCATCTTGGTGTATAAATCATTTTGGTGTGTTAGTGGATGGTTTAATAAACAAGTCGACAAAACATTATCTTCAAACAACTGACTTGACTTGAGAGCCAAACATAAGCATGTATAGAAACTTGACGATTCTTTGCATAAACAACAAGAATTTCACATCTCATGCAATAATATGTCAACACATCTCCCTTTCATCCTTAGAGATAAAATCAACTCTTCCAAGTCGATATGACATACATGTGACAACAATATACACAAGTCGACACTCATGCATGTATCTAAACACAATGAAACTAGCAACAATTCCACTGTTCACACACACACAAACTCTCATGTATGTGTACAATTATTCAACTCTCCCTTAGGTACAAACACAAGTACAATAAGCCCAAAAACATGTATGGGTACATAAGAGCTGAATTGACAAATTCGCTGCAAATGAAGTGAGTAATATACTCAAGTTTCACACACCTTCATTACGATAATATGCAACATCGAGAATTGACAAATTTGTTGCAAATGAAGTGAGTAAAATACCCAACTTTCACACACCCTCATGGTGAAATTATGCAACAACTAGAATGCTTTCAAAATAAATGCATTCACATACAAACTTGTAACCACAAATTTCCTACTTTGTTGCATTAAAGTGAGTCAAATAGAACTCCACTTTCAACAACTTGGATCATACAAGTTGCAGCATACTTTCAACAGAAAATTAATGCATTCATAAGGCAAATAAATGCATTTCTAATGCAAATAATTGCATATATAAATAAAAGAAATGAAAGCCTTATTTGGATAAGAAATCAAACCACCTCTTACCAAACCATTTCCATGGCGCTTCTTTCAGTTTCACATCCTCTTGTGAACCATCTTGACCCACATCAATAATGGAATCCTATTTTCCATCTTTGCCAAAGTCTCTCTCCGTCATCTTCAAATTTCGTGGATGAGTTGTTGGATACAAAGTCCAACAGTTGTCTACAAGATGACCCTACTTATGGTAATGAGTGCAAAATAATTTCATCTTCTTTGCAACATGGGTTCCATTATCTAATGGACCACTGGTCTTTTGTTGCTTTTGTTTTGAAAGTTTCCTGTATGTGGCCATCTTCTTCCAACATCTTGAAACATTATGGTTACCACAAAAAGCAAATGTAAATTTTTTCCAATTCTTATGTGAAGATTTACCATGTTTATCATAATCAAAAGAAACTTGATTAAAGGAAGATTTATACCTTGCACATTCACCTTTGTCACCTTCTTGAGGAGGTGAATTTGATGAGGTGGTGGCTCTCTTTTGAATACCAACAATGGTTTCAATGATCTTAGAGATTTCAACATCCTTTTGTTTTCCCTTTACACTAGATGCATGCTTATGAGCATCTTCTTGCAAAGTAGGTATACAAATTTTTCATTTCTCATGAACACAAACCTCACAAGCTTGAGGGCATGAACATGTAATGAAATTCCCTCTTGGAACACTTTCATGTGACTTCTTGGCTTTGGAGCATTCTCCATCATGTTTTCCATAACTAAGACCCAAATACCTAGGCCTTTCCTCAACAACAATTGGCTCAACTATGCCTTGTGCATGTGTGCCTAACCCTTTACCTTCATAGACCATTTTCATCAATAATTTGGACCCTATTCCTCTAGTGTGTCTCTCAAAAGAACCAAAACGTTCATTTTGAGAGGAAACTGAAGATAAAATTGAATTTCATACATGTTCATGCACATACTTTGCTAGGGTTTCCTTGGCATCATAGAGTAAAATCTCCATCTCATGCATCTTTTCAAGAAGCTCTTGCTTCTACTCTTTCATGGCCATCAACTCCTCTTGAAGTATAGTGTTCTCCTTCCTAGCTTCAATCATATCTTGCACCATATCTCTCACGATGAAAAAACCTACAACATCTTTTCATCAAAGAATCTTGCTAAGGAAGAGAGATTGGAGAATTCACTTGTTGAAGCTGCCATCACATAAAATTGCACATTGTTAATTCTTCTTGCACAAATCTCAAGAAAACAAGCAAATAAATATCTCCCCTGATACCAAAATGATATTATATATTGGGCAAACTTGTTAATGCTATGCAATCTCCCTCTCAATTAAAATTGTGTTTAGGATCGTCTCATTTACCTAGTTATGCAAGCAGTTTATGTGTCAAGTTATATGTCTTTTATGTGTCATGTGTGAGAAAATTATGAGTTCATTAGCTTCTTAAATAGCATGGAAATCAAATTAAATGTAGAGAAATATACACAGAAAAATCATAAGACAAATCGTATGAAGGAGTTCACGCTCCAGTGCTGGGCTACATCTTCTATGAACTTCAATGGCTAGGCCCTCTTGGAATTATTTGGTCAAATGTCTGATTATAATATTCTTCTCAACTCCAGTGGCTTCGAGAACTATACCATTGGGTTCAGAGGACCCAAAAACCCCAAAAATGACTATTAGATCTATGAAACCTGACTCTGGCTGATCTGGGCATGACCGCCTTCCCTAGTGGCCCTAGGCTTCCCTAAACTTCCCTATGGAAAAATCACGTGTATAAGTCTCCTATTGTCTCTGAAACCTGTTCCATTGTCTTCAAATCATCAAAATCATCCAAAATTGACTATTCATTTTCCAAAATTGGTAGAAAATTGACTGATCTATGGCTTTCTCCAGTTTTCCCTACAGTTTATCCTCCAAATTTGGAAAAACTCTAGTTCGGGCCGCTAAATTTGGGGGTGGTTCCGGATTTGGCAGAATCCGCCAAAATCTTTGCCAACTATAAATCACATCTAATTAGCTCTTAAGTAAAGTTAACTATCGCTAATCATTGTTTATGGTAAACCTCTAGTGGTTAAGTGTTGTAGTGGTCACATGCGCATTAAACTGTTAGTTGCAACTGCTAGTGGTTAACCCCTAAACCTTCGGCGCTTAACCTTTAACAATATGCACATTCCACCATATGAAAAGAACTAATGGGTAGTGCAGTTGTTAATTCATCTGGTTAGTGGAGGGGAGGTTGCGAGGTCGAACCGCAATGCCTCCACAAAATTTTGATCAAACATACATTAGACATGTGACCTTTGGGAGGTGCCATGTGGTAGTCTCTAGGCTTGCCACGTGGCATTCTCTCATTGGTCCCCCATTAACCACTAAAAACGTGCCACATCACCAACCTGTTAGCCAATCAAATCATGAAACTTGGTAAGCCCTCATTGGGCATTGATCGACGTTGATCCTTGCACAGTCACCTGCCACATCAGCAGTACGAACTATTGACTCGGTAGTACCTACAATTTTTTTTGTTGTTTGGTGAAATGGTCAGTGGGCTCTAACTTTCTCATATGAACTTCATTTTGAATGAAATGAGTTGCATTGGGATCGTATCACCAAGACGGGCGCGGTTATTTAGGTTTCGCACGATTCCAAGCACTTTGAGTTTTGAGCTATTTCTTGCCTCTAATCCAGGTTTTGATCAATGAAGAGAAACCTCCTCATCACATCCAAGACTTGTTTTATGCTTTTTGTTGAAAATATCTTCCCAAGGTCTGATGATTGGCTTGGGAAGTGTTGGTTGAATTTCTGCTTATGCATGCAAATCTATTCTTTCAATGACTTGATCAGTTTTTGCATCTTGATGTGAGTCAACTTTCGACTCAAAAAAGGGATTTCTCTGAAAAAACAAGTTCAGAATGACGACTAAGCTATTGTAACTCCTCTTGCTGAAGTTGAGATTCAAGCTAAAAAAAATCAATTTTCTCTTATGCATTTTGTAGACAAAATTTGATAACAACAAGAGTGGTTTTACTAATTTTGATTATATCCTTAGTACTATAAAATATTAGATTGTTTAGTAATTCTAATACTTCATCATCCATTTTCCAACGATTTAACTTCTTGAATCCAAATGTAATCCAAAAATCAAATAAATAATTTCTACCTTTGTTAAAAATGAGATGTATTTGAATGTTACAGAAGGACTAGCACAAACACCAAATGTATGAGTGGTGCAAGATCCAAATATCAAGAGCAAAAATGCACTGCAACAATGGATTTCTGGAATGGATCTCTTGCGATTTTAAAACTGGATGGCTTTCATGTAAGACTTTAGAACTTACCCTGGTGTATAAAATCAATATTCTTCACATTACCCTGGTTGAGTCTCTTATCCACATTGCAAAATTGATGCACACTTGCAATTCTCTTTTACCAAGAAACTTGTTGAGCACTTCTAGTTAAAGCATAGAAAATTTTGTATTTTTATCACACCTGCAAGCATATTCATGTAACATATATCTGAATATTGATATGATATTTTGTCTTGATCTATGTCACACTATCAGGTTTTCTTTTCATCACCATCAACATAAAGAGTTCATGCATATGCACCACATAGTCTTGGCAGGATATAAGTATATAATTTCCAGGAGATATAGCACTCAAAGTATGAATGAAGTTGCTCTTAGACGCATTTGAAGGGTTTCATGATGTTCCATCAACACCAATAACCTTTCCTCTTGGAAGATAGAACGATCATCCTATTCTGTACGCTATAACAATCGGGTAGTTCGATATCAAACTAGCGTAGGACCCACTCACAATCACTTCAAAAAACTACCAAAACTTGACTAAGGTGCCACGATGGAACAAGGCTTGTATATAGCTTCAATATAAAATGTCAAAGTTGTTCACATTCAACAGATAAATCCATCCTCTTTAAGAAAAGAGAGCATCTGATGCTTACCAGGAAAAGAGAGCATCAAACTAGTGGATCCAATATGCCCTTTATCTTTTCTAGATTGTCTTTAGCAAAGAGATTGATGAATGTTAGGTAGGAATCCTTCACTAGAAATGATTACAACTCCCAATAACCATCTCAGTGATCCTTTTCAATGACATTGCTCAGTATTCATCCATTTTATTGTTGTAACTGGGAAAATATTGATCGGTTACAAAAAACACCATAAATGGGAGCACCAGAGGTCTTGCAGTCATATGGAATGAGTAGAATGGTAGGATGACCATAATGGTGGAAATCGTTTCTTCTTATGAAACACGTCCATACTTCTCAGAACACAAATTGATGTCCAAGTTAGAGCTATGGTCAATGTGTCAATGAAAACACTCAATACAACACACACAGAATAAACTTTTGGGTCAAAATTCAATGGACTAAGCTTCAAATGCACAATGACGAAGGATTGGATTCATTGCTTATAATGAAATATTGGTGTAGACTCATCCTTTAGCGCAAGCATGACTGACCAATGACCGCAGAAGGAAGGTTTTCTACAATGAAAAGGAGAGAAACGACTACCACATCAAGATATTGAACTCATACAAAAGCCAATTTGTTGTGTTAAACAAGGTGAATGTTACGCACAATGTTGAACCTGTTAGTGGTGATAAAAATACACAACATACTAGAAGGATGATGACATACTGGAAGCAACGTAGTAATTGAGAAACATTGGATCTATGTAAGAGTTTTAATGGGCTGTAAATACATCACATATAGAATTACACTGCTTCATCAACATGGGGGGGCGAGCGCTTCAACGTAATGGCTCACAATGCGTAGTCCAACATGAAGAGAAAACACTTTCACACAGTTACACTCCTTTTTCAACAGAAGTATATACTAGTTTCCAAGCTCAACATACATTTAAGGCCCTGTTTCTCCTTTCGTGACTTAATTGTTTGGTCACCAAATTATAGATTCTACTGGAAAACCAATGCAATAGGAGAAAGTTCACAAAAAATGGAAAAAATTGAAAATTTCATGCAAATAGGAGGAGGGGACTACAATAAATCTATACAATGATAAAGAGGAAAAGTGTGGAGATTAATGCCTATCTTTGCATAATCACACCTGAAAAGGAATGACCGAGCATTGAGCAGAAAAGACCAATGGATAGAGGTGGCAGGAAGTGTTAGGATTCTGAGGCTAGTGGCAGCGAGATGAACTAACCAAGGAAGACAATGTCTAAACTTAGAATCTAGGACCCACGCTTTGAGTACGAGGGGAAAATGCCAATTTTCTATTTCAAAATAATGTGCAAAGGTGTAGGACTGACATGCATAGAAAGGCCACAAAAACTAGTGGCTCAAATTAGATTGATCAAGTTTGGAATGTACCAGCTCTGATACCGTGTTAAACATATATGGAGAAGATTAACTATGAAAGATAAACATGAATTCCATTTTCTATTCACATTGATGTAAATTTATAATACATTGATATCGTTGTTGGATTCCTATTCCAATGTCTCTTGGACTTCCTTTGAGTGTTCAGCTCCCACACCTTAACCCTCAGCAGATTAGGTGTCCAACAAACCAAATGAAAACTCTGGAGGTATTAGAACTTTGCAAGTTAAGCTTCTTAAACATATGATTCTTAAGAATGTAAAATTAAACTAAAAAAAAATCCAAGGAAAAATTCCATTTTATTTGTTAGCTAAATTAGTCGTTAAATAAAATAAAATGTGATCAACCCTAGCATGGTATGTTGGATCCAAAATCATTGGGTAAAAATGAGAAAAGGTTAATCAGAAGAATTAAACTAAATGAATAAAATGAACATTATTAAAATAAAATAAATTGTACATCAAAATAATTTATTCCCAAAACACTTTGGACGAAATATTTTTCCAGTTTTGCGATACTAAGAAGTTGAATTTAAAAATTAATTTCTCTTGTATTGCCTAGCTCTTACTCACATCTATTCTAATTTTAAAAACCTTTGCCACACTACCAACCTTCTTGGCTTGTTAAGTTAGAAAAAGCACAGTGATTTAGGTACACTTTTCACTCTTCTTTTCGATCATATAGAAATAGAATGTTAAAGAATCTCAATTAATCTCTTACTTTCTTAAGATCCCACAAACCATATTAATCTTAGTAAATGTTAACCATCACCATAATTATCATTATAAATATCATTAATTATTATATTAAAAATAGTTTTTAGTGTTTCATAATTCAGTTTAGAGCATGTGTGTGTGTGTGTAAGATGATCCCGAGATATATGTGTACAATCTAGCATTTGATGAGACACAATAGAGGATTGCATAGGCACGAACAAAGTATCTCCCAGATGATCATACATCACCTGCACACATAGAAGAAAGGGTGATTGTACCAGATGTTAGAAGACATCCAGTTTCCATGGTCAAGGCTTCTAAGGCTTATGCAAAATCCATGAGTTTGTAGGGTCTCCAAAATGTCTTCAAAATATCATCCACTTTCACCTTTATCGCGACCAATTCACTCACATGTCACAACTCCATAGCCATATAATCTTTCATTAGCCTCCATTTTCATGATTACATGGGGTTAC
Source organism: Pinus taeda (assembly GCA_000404065.3). Taxonomy (NCBI): domain Eukaryota; kingdom Viridiplantae; phylum Streptophyta; class Pinopsida; order Pinales; family Pinaceae; genus Pinus; species Pinus taeda. The sequence goes on along the minus strand of APFE030582729.1, from coordinate 20,751 downwards.
CTTTGTGTTTTCCAAAAGCTAATAATTTCTAGTATTTTAAGTGAATTTATGGTTAAAACTTAGAAAAATGGCATATACTTGCTAATACTTAAAAGTGGCTTGAGTTTCATGACATGTGTAGGTCATTTGGAAGCTTCCAAGGCACTCTTATGTGGCCTCCAATGCTCAAATTCGAATTCCCTTCAATATATGGAAGAAGATTTGAATAAAGGTCAAAGAGGATATGTGTCTCATCATTATCTATTTGAGTTGTAACTCTATATGTGTCCCATCATTACCTATTTGAGTTCTAACTCTATATGTGTCTCACCATTACCTATTTGAGTTGTAACTCTATGAGATTTTCTAGGGATCTAGGGAGAGAATAATGGGCCTCCATTAATGAGGTAGCTTCTTATGTTCTTGTATACATAGGACATCCTTCTCCTTTCAAAGGCATGTGTAAAGTTGGAGACACTCGGGTGTCCAAGTTAAGATTACTCATGAATGGAATTTAGATTTAGCACCATGCTCATGAGTGATGTTCACCTCTTTCTGGTAACGCTTGGATAGGGAGCCTCTCAACTTGCCATCCCTCATGCTTTTGGATTGGCCACGTATAATGTGTGAGATTTATTGTTTTTCATAGACTAAAATTTATTTCTTTCATAGATTAAGATTTATTGCTTTCACATATTTTTCTGCATGAGAGGTTAAGAGTGATTGTTTTTATTTTCTTTCATATCTTTTCCTGTGTGAGAGGTTCGGAATGATTTTTTTTGCTTTCATTTCATCTCATGTGGTTGTGATTATTCATTTCATAGGATCTTGATTTGATAATGCACACATGATCCCTTAGAGTAGATTTCATTTCATGCAATTTCAATTCCTACAAGTGTGGTAGATTAAGATTTCAGTTCCTACAAGTGTGGTAGATTAAGATTTCAATTCCTACAAGTGTGGTAGATTAAGATTTCAATTCTTACAAGTGTGGTAGATTAAGATTTCAATTTTGCGCACTGTACTATAATTTATTTTGAATTGATTATTGAATTAGAATAGGTGAATTTGGTTTGTCAATATTTGGTTTCGTAGTTAGATTGATTTAAATTGGAAGTTAATTTCTAGCATAAACAGTGCACACACGCTTCACAAATTTTTCGAAATGCCTGGGTTGACAATTAAATGATAGGTAATTAATTTGTCTCAATAGAGTTCAACGATCAAGTTCTTGATAGAAGAGAATAACAAAATGGTGAAGGACTTGCAACAGGCCAGGCAAAGAACAGATTAGCAGTCTACAGGATCTGCCATGACAGAGATGAAGAAAGCAATAGTGTCATAGATATCAACTTTGGAGGCCACTATGCAGACAGTGTATAACAGATTTATCACCATGCATAAAGTGGTTGTCCATCTATACGATTTTCAGCAGTAGTGCATGCAGACGGTCCAAACACTTAAAGACATTCACACTGCTATTGTGCACATGCAAGAATGGAAAATGAGGTACGAGGGAGGCACACTTTACTTTCAAAATAAGATGAAGCCACAAGCTAAGAAATACAAAGCATGGATTTGGATGTAGATCCAGAATTATGAGAAACTCCCTCCGCTCATCATTAGCATTGAGGCTTCCTATGCATGGTTGTTCAGGAGTTTGATTTCATAGTGTGAACGCACAAGATCCATTCCATCAGAACCCTCACCATTGGCCTGAGGGGGCCTGACCCAAGTTTAGCGTTATTTAGCCAAACAAATCCCTACATTGTTGACCCTTTCAGCATCAGCTTGGGGAGTGCGGAATGATGTCTTACCCGAAGAAGTATGAGGGGATGCTGGAACCAAGTTTCTGCACCCTTGAGATGGTTGTAATGTCTTTTGATCTCTTCTATCCATGCCTTCGTGCAGGTGATCTCGCTCTAGGGCTTGTAAGACAAACCCTTTGTTATGGCTTTCAATACCTTCGCGAAAGGACACGATCAACCTTCGTGCAGTTCTAACTTATAGCTTAGGTACTTTCGCGCTGCTGTAGCAGCGTGCCGTGAAGATTCCCCAATTATCCTAAGTGATTTGCTTATCCTGTTAAATACTTACAGTTGTCGCTGCGTAAGATGATATTCGTGATTGCGTTCAATTATCCAATGTAATTGCATTCATTCGTGCATCATATAAGCATAATAAAGGAAATTCATACACAAAATATCCAAACCTAGAACAAATACATAGGAATTGCATAATAGCTCCTTTTATTAATAGCTTTCAAGTATTACAAACTCTGTTCACCCTGCGCACACAGTTGTAGGGGTTTACGCACTCAGCTGCAGAATTCTACCCTAGGCCTCTGCGCACTCAATTGCAGATCCTCTACCTACGCTACAACCCAAGACTTAGACTTCTTGCTCTAAAATTATGACTCTCTTCCTTGTCCAATGCTATTAACTACTTAGATCTTAGCTCTTTTTATACAATACCATGGTCTGCGGACCATTGGTAGATCTCTCACAGTCGACTTTACTTTACAAAACAAAGGGTAGACTACCCTTTGTCACACATAATATCTTCGCACTCAACGACCAAAAAATGTGGAGTCTTTACAATAATATTACAAAAACATGGTCTTTTAGCCCCAAAACTTCCCTTGGGAGATCCCGCTCCCAATAGGCCCCCAACACAAACATCGTGACTCGCCCTTGAGTCACTCGGCTGGTGCAGAGATCTTTGCACGAAGCTCATCCAGCTCGACCATGATGACCGTAACTTCGGTTGTGCACTGAGCTGTTGCCTGCTTCGCATCTTCAACTCTCTTCTCAGTTACTGCCCCTACACTGTCGGCTTAAAGCCATTGTTTCGTCGCTTGCATAGTCGCAAGATTGCCTTCAATGTTTCTTATAATCACATAATCTTCCTCCAGCCAGGGCTTGAGTCGTGCCTTCAGCATTTCTTCCTCGTGTAGCATTGTGTCCACCTATTCCTTCAGCTACTTGGCTTCTTAGCTAACCTCTGTGTCAGTGTGACAATTCGTGTTGTGCCCTTAACTTTGTCATAGCATTGTTGGAGTCCGCGTGCTTCCATCTTAAGCCTTTGAATGTTTGGGTCCTTCTACAAGCCGGTCAAGACCTCAAACAATTGTTAAAAAAACTATGTGTAGTCTACTACTGCACTCTCCATTGCCACAATTGCGTTAGTGCTAGTAGCCACCCGTTGTTCCTTTACCTCTAGTGGTGTCGAAGGATGAGCCATCAAATGGAGCTTTGTAATCTGCGAGTTCAGCTCCAACTACACCCACGCCATCTCCGTCTGAGTGTCATGCACCCATATGGCCAATTTACGTATGTAGACCGCGACTGGCTCCTCCTCCAAAATGGTCAATTCCGGGACCATTTTGCAGGCCTCCTCCACGACAAGTGACAAGCAGCGCTGCATCCACTTGTTCCTCCACGACAAGTGACCCAGTGACACGTCCTTGCTTCGCACCATCTTCCAATCACACAGCTCCCCAACTTGGGCAGTGTAGTTTATAGTCTTGCACCTCATTTCAGCTGCCTGGAGCGCTAAGACTATTATACTTTCATTTAGTCACCTGGATGGACTGCCGGTGTATGGCTTCAAGTGATTCCCATTCACCTTTCCTAGGAAGGGTTCTCCATTTAACTTGACTAGCTGTATTGCTCCTCCATCGATAATCTCCTTAATAACATAAGGCCCTAACTAGTGCATCTTGAATTTTCTGGGGAATTTATCAAACTTACTATCATACAACAAAACCAGATCATTTACATTAACTATGCGTAGCTTGATGTGTTGATCATGCCATGCCTTTTCACGCTGCTTTTGGACCTGCTGGTGAAATCCAACCAAGAATTTTTCTTCTTCAAGCTCATCCAGCTGCACGAGCCTCTCTTCCAAGGCTCCATGATATGTCATACCTATGAGCGCTGCTATGCGCAAACTAGGCATGATGTTTTCCATAGGAATTGTAGCTTCCAAACCATAGACAATCCTAAAATGGGTTTGTCCCGTCAACTTCTTGCATGTCATTCGGTAAGCTCACAATACTGTAGGTATGCGTAGGTCCCAATCACTTCGTTGAGCACTACAAACCTTTTTCAGTGTGTTTTCAAGCACTTTGTTGAATGCCTCCACAGTCCTGCTAGCCTGCAGGTGATAAGGTGTGCTCTTCTGGTGATATACCTGAAATTCCTCCGTTAGTGCGCTGATTGTCTCATTCCGAAAGTGCGTACTATGATCACTCATCAAGATCCTTGGACATCCAAATCACGTCAATAGATGCTCAAATAGGAACTTCACGGCCATCACACCCGTGCAATCCCTCACTGGTTATGCTTCTTCCCAACGAGTTAAATACTTCATCACAGTGATAATGTACCTCGCTCATGTCTTCCCTTGTGGTTGAATGGGTCCTACAAAATCTATTTCCCACTTCTCAAAGGGTTGCAACGTCATTTGTGGATTTAGAGGCATTTCATCCCTCCACACATACATCACACACTACAATATGCTTTTGAATCCTAATGAAGGGTTGACCTGCGCGTAGAATCTTCTGCGTGGTTGGTTTCCCTGCACAGTGTCCTCCTACGGCACCCTCATGAGCGTTCACAAGAATGTTGATTTGTTCGAACTCAGCTACATACTGTCGCAATATCTCATTAGTCCCAATCTTGTATAGATTCCCAGCAATGACAAAGAAATTTTTCGCGCGCACCACTAATTCCTTCTTTTGTTGGACATAATATCCTTCCGGTGCATTTCCTGTTGTTAGGAAGTGTATTATATCCTCAAAATGACCATCCGTGACATGCATTGCAAATAGCTGCACGTCAGGAAATCCTTCTTCCAAGTCAGTAGGTTCCTCCCTTGTTTTGATGTGCGACATATGGTCTGGTCCTACGTTCAATCGTCCAGGATTCACAACAACTTCAAAATCGTACTCTTGAAACAATAAGAGCCATCTGGAGATTTTCCCCCCTAACACAAGCTTATTGACCAGGTACTTCAACACGGAGTGATCTGTATACATCTTAAAATGGACTCCTAGCAAGTAGTGCTAGTACTTTTGGAGCTCATACACCATAGCTAGCCCCTCGCATTCATTGGTAGAATAGTTCTTCTTTGCTTTGGATAATTTATGGCTTATGAACACTATAGGATGTTCCAAGCCTTTTCCGCAATCCTGTGTTAGTACTACCCCCAGTGCTATACATGATGTGTCGACATGTACATGAAATTCTTTCTTCCAGTCTAGGAAGACTAGAATCAGCATGGTAACCATATATTTTTTCAACATATCCAAGCTTTTCTTACAGTCATCATTCCAGCAGAACGTGACATCCTTCTTCAACAATTTTTCCATTGGTGTAGTGATATGGGCATAGCTTTTGATAAACTTTCTGTAATATCCCTTATGTCCCAGAGTAGCGCGTAGCTATTTCACACTCCTCGGCACTTCCAAGTTCAATATCACAGTGATCTCCGTGGGGTCTATAATCAGTCCTTGTCGGTAAACCACATGCCCCAATAGGTTCCCAAAAGGAACGTAAAGCAAACACTTCTTGAGATTGAGCGCGATCTATTATCTTCAACATGTATCCAACATCAAGCGCAATCTTGCTACGTGGCACTTAACCAGCCCAAATATAGTCCAATAATCAAAATATACCTCTAGGAACTTATGAATAAATTCCTTAAATGTCGCAACAAGCACGCACAAAAAGATTGCAAGCTCATTCTTCAATCCAAACGGCATCATAGTGTATTGAAAATAACCCCACTCAGTTGCGAAGGTTGTCTTTCTCCTATCCTTCGCCGTGATTTTGATTTGGTGGTACCTAGAGAACCCATCAGTGAAGGAATATGCTTCCTGGCCGCCGACGTTGTCCAACACTTCATCCGTGAATGGAGTCGGGAAAGGATCATGCACACAATTGTCATAAAGTTTTTTGAGATCCACGCATATCCTTATCTCATCCCTCTGCTTCTTCTCTTGCACCACCATTGGTTTTACCCAATCAGATTCTTCCACAGGCACAATGATGCCTGTTGCTAGGATTTTGTCTAGCTCTAAGCAGACCTTCTCCTTGTATTTCAGATTGAGGCGGTAAGGCCTTTGCTTAACTGGCTTCGCATCGGGCTTTAACGTGATCTTCATCACTCCTAGGTCTCCAATTATGCCTTTCAGATACGTAAACTTGGTATGGAATAAGTCTTGGTATTCGCGGAGCAATTTAGCGACCTTATCCACCATCGTGTCGTCCCAATAGTCTCCAATCATCACAAATTTGGGCTCTTCCTCTGTACCAATGTTCACTTGTTTTGTTTTCACTAGCACGGTGATATCAGGGTTCTCAATGTGTGGTCCTTGAACCTTGCAGTGGCCTTCTATTTCTGGACTGTTAATCTTCTGTGAATCCTCATCCTCTACTTTAGCAATTATATTATAACATTCAAGCGTGTGACTCAGCTGAGTAGCCCATTCAGGCTAAATTAGGTATAAAGGATCCCACGGTATCCTAAATATGGCTGATTTCCCCTCTTGTAGTGCTTCATCAATATTGTCAAACCCATCCTCAAAACTGAATGTCATCATGAATCCTTCCCGTAGGATATCCCGGTCACCTGTCCCATGGCAAAGCTCTGTTTCTATATACCAATTCATTGGTATAACATCCAAGGTATGACAAAACAAGTGCACCCACTCAGGTTGGGGATTTTCTCCATAATCTTGCATCCATTTAGTGAGATGCATGTGCGGATCATTCTACCCATCGTACTTATCTATCAGTCATAGCTTAGGCTTCCCAAATGGTGTTCTCATCATCCTCCTACATTCGTGCCAATCATCAAAGCTTCCCTTATGTGTACCCCACCATCTTGCAGGCGTAACGCACAAGGCCTAGTCCAAGGCCTCGAAACACTGATTTTATGGTACCTCCCTTTCAAATGCATCCAAAAATATATCCACCTCATTTATACCATCATAAATAGGCAGGTTTCTTACCTCTGACGACACACAACGGAGCGACCAGGTCATCATGTTGCAATTCAACATAGTTACTTCATGTAACCGATTCTGTTATTATTCTATTTCTTCATCAAAGTTTGAAATGAAGGAACTCTTGTGATCCCACGTAATCCGTCCATCTGTGGTGGGATTCAACCAATCTTGGTCTTGTGTTGTTATCTTATAGATACAATCCAGGTCATCATCACTCTCATAATCACAGACAGGCTCAGTATAGCACGATCCTTCATCCAGATCGAGGGGTATTATTACGTGCAATGATTTCTTCTCAAAGATCATCTTTCACTTCTTTAGATTGATTACCTTATTCATATCAGTAGCCCAGTCAATTCCCAGGAGCGTAGGGTAGGGATTGTCATCCACAATCTTTATTACTTCAAAATAGGCTAGTGCGCTCGCTCCCTCAATATCCACGGTCACCCCTTGCAGCCGCCCCATGGGGATGATTTTATGTTGATTCACCATCCTTAGCTGAATCAAAGACCATTGCAACGCAGGTCTCCCCATTGGCTCCCAAGTCTTTTTTGGTAGGACATTCACATCTAACCCCAGGTCCAAAATGGCCCAATCCATTTCATACTCTCCTATTTGTGTGTTCAGTCTCATCTCCCATCCCATCCTTGTTTTATGCTTGCCAATCTTTCCTACTACGCGTGGCCCACCTGGTGTGGTTCCAACGCATCTATTGATGAGTTCTTGTATCCCTCTCACAACCTTAGTGTCCCGCAGTAACATCATACAGGTTTCCAAGAAAGTTTTGAGCATAGAGTGGTCCATCTCAGGCTCAATCTTATCCTTGCTTCCTGAGGTGGAGGCCTCAATGAAGCTCTTTTTAGCTTCCATGAAGGTTTCACAAGCATGCTCCAAATCTAACTCAACCTCTTTCGTCGGGGCTTTGCGTACCCATGTACTATCTTCTGGTTGTTTCCCCTTGTCATCTCCCATCATGATTCCACTTCTAAGTACTATATTTACATTTGGATCTTCCCTGCGTAGCTCAAATGTCATCATTTGCAGGTTCTGAGTCAATGGAGGTGGTAGTGGTCCTTTGTCACATATCCTAGCTATCAACGTAGGACAATCTTTAGTTTCATGATCAAAGAGTGTGCAATACTTGCATGACGGATGCGTTGGATTAGTGCAATCGCGGGCATAGTGTCTTGGTCCTCTGCAATTGTAGCAAATCAACTATCCTCGACCTCTACTAGGTCCTCCTTCGCCTCGGCCTCATTCACACCCCTGTAATCTTGTCCGCGCCATCCCTGCATTATGGTCAAGGGGCCACATTTTGGCCTAAACACTGTAGGCGAGAGTTCTATCCAAAATCAATTCATAGCTCCTGCAAGTATGCTCATCATGTCCTACCGACCTACAAAAGTTGCAGAACAATTGTTGCGGTGCTTGTATATACTTTTGTAGCAAGTGATAGTTATCTGTGGCATGTTTTCCGGCTACCTAATAGATAGTGCACCATAATGCAGGCCTCATGCTAGGTCCTGCTTGAGCTTCTGGCCTTAAAGGCATCAGTCCTCCTCCTGTAAGGTAATTTGCAAATACCGGGTAATGGTTTGTCCTGACCCTGACTCTTGCATTTCAAGCACCATACCTCCTCGCGTACCTTTGGTCGAACTATCCTATCTTGCTTCAGACTTTGCATCTCAAGGCATAGATTCTTCAGCTGCGCATGAATCTGTTGAACTCCTAGATTAGGATCCTACATCGGAATCTCATGTAGTCTCATGGAAATCTCCAAGGCCTCTGCCTGAGTTGTTATCTTCTGCTGCGACATCACACTCCTTAAGTGTGGTAGTAGTGAAGCCACAAACCACTCGTGATGTTGTCCATCTATCAAATTCATGTTGGCTTTGCGGATTGTACATTTCAACCTCTAATCTAGTTCCCAAGGCATCTCGCCTGGTTGCATTGCGATCTCTTTGAATCCCACAATCGACTGTGCCTCAAATTTAGGACTATGAAATTTCCCATTTAGTGTTGCCTAGATGTCTGCTACTCCAGCATTCAGGTTATCATTAGAGTACTTAATATACCAAGTTAGTGCGCAATCTTGTAGAATACTAGCCAATGTCGCCTTCTTTATATGATCATCTGTAACACACTGAGCTTCCCATACAGCCCTCACAATGAACCAGAATTGGTCCGAGTCCTCATTTCCCAAGCCTTTTAACAAAGGCAAATTCACTGTGTTTGCCATACTGAACTGCGGTGGAGGTGGAGGTGGTACGGGCGAAGTCAGAGGCGATGGAGGTGAAGTCAGAGGTGGTGTGGGTGGAGGTGGTATTCGCGGGAATCCTTGTCTTATTAACTAGATATCACTTCACGGAGAAACCTTCGTTATCCCTTCTTCATCTCTTCGTGGAGGTGAAACCAAGGGGCTATACTCTGGGCCATGTTTTCCTTCGTTCCTGTATTTTTTTCCGCTTCGCGTAGTCCCGAACATCAAGGTAGTTGCATAACCCATTTTTCGCACAACGAAATTTTAATCCAAGTATTCAAAGATTTTACGTACTTACCTCGCGTTCCTTTGAAAAGGTGTCACTTCTCCTTGCTATAACTGATTGAGGTTTTGACCGTGAATTCAGTCACAAATCCTCTTATGACGCAATCGAGCCAATGATCGGCAGTGCGAGCAGTCTTATCCTTTGATGCTTCCAACCTTCACACTAGCTCTGGGGTCCACACAATAGGACCGTCAAGTTTCCACCTTCCTTGGCTATCTGCTAGCTTCGTGATCCACTCATATAGCTCAATAAGGAAGAACAAAAAAATATTTCGTGGATCTCTGTATACAGGTGTCGGTCCAACCACTGTTCTTTTGACAGTCTTGGGTTTTTGTTGTCCTGTGTCGTGAATTCGTGGATCTTTCTATCCAACCAGTCTCTAATCTCCTTCTTAGTTGGATTCCAATGATATGAAATCACACATCCCTTATGCAGATTCCGGTCCCAGCAAAAAAACCATTTGTTGGCTTGAGGGGGCCTGACCCAGGTTTTTTTTTTTAGCCAAACAAATTCCTACACTACTAGCCCTTTCGGCATCAGCCCGTGGAGCGCGGAACAAAGTCTCACCCGAAGCAGTATGGGGGGTGCTAGAACCAAGTTTCACCCCCTTGAGATGTTTGTGATGTCGTTTGATCTCTTCTATCCCTACCTTTGCGCATGTGATCTCACTCTAGGGCTTGTAAGACAAACCCTCTGTTTCGGCTTTCAATACCTTTGCAAAAGGACACAATCAACCTTCACGGAGTTCTAACTTGTAGCTTAGGTACTTTCACACTGTTGTAGCAGCGTGCTATGCAGATTCCCCAATTATCCTAAGGGATTTTCTTATCCTATTGAATACTTATAGTTATCACCACGTAAGCAGATATTCGTGATTGCATTCAATTATCTAATGTCATTGCATTCATTCGCACATCATATAAGCATAATAAAGGAAATTCATACACAAAATATCCAAATCCAGAACAAATACACAGAAATCATAGAATAGATCCTTTTATTAATATCTTTCATGTATTACAGACTATGTTCACCCTGCGCACACAACTACAGGGGTCTGCACACTCAGCTGCGGACTTATACCCTAGGCCTATGCACACTCAGCTACAGAGCCTCTACCTACGCTACAACCCAAGACTTAGACTTCTTGCTCTAAAGCTATGACTCTCTTCCTCGTCCGATGTTATTAACTACTTAGAGCTTAGTTCTTTTTATACAATCCCATGTGTCATGTGGAAAGAGTTAATCTTGCGGACAAAACCAACCTCCCTAGAAGCCTAAGACTTTCTAGTGACAAACAAGAAAATTAAGAGTAATCCTTCTCTAAACATGCATTATCATATGAGAAACCAAGTGTTTTAGATCCTACCTGTAGTCCAACGCTGTTGTAGTAGTCTAGCCTCGTCGATCCAGATGAGCTCCTCCTTCACTTTGAAACCTGCATTCACTAACAATCAAACGATTACATAACACCTAAATATCTCATAAAACAAAACATATTCAACATATAGACCAAGGAGTATATGAAACAATTCATTAATAACAAATCATTGAGAAGAATGGACTTATTTGTATTAAGGAAACAAAAAAGAAACATTACAACCTGAGCCTTGGTGTTGTGCAAGTTCCTCCCAGGGTCCAGCAAGAGTTTTCCTCTACTTTGACAAGCTCACCCACTTCCAAATGAAACAAGGAAGGATGGTAATCTCTCCTCACAAGCTTCTACAAGGAAGTCCTAATTCCAGCAGCATCTACCCTTTGGAATGTTCAGCTTTCAACCTCCCCTCCTCTGGCCCAATGCCTTTATTTATAATGTTCTAGAGGAAGTTAATCAGGTCCAACATCAATGGGATAAGCCCCTCTTTTGGATGGGGTAGCTCCTCTCTTGATGGGATAAGTTTCTCTTTCATAGGGATGCATGAACCATCTGGAGGCGCTCAATACACGTCAAACAATCTTCTAGAATGCTCTAGAAATGACCACAAGTAACTTTTTTAAGATGAAACTCGCGCCTTTTGACCTTTACAGGAGTACGCACCATCCCTTGACTTACAGAGCGTAAAAGTATGCAGGTACAATGAGCTTGGGATGCGTACACGCAGGCAAGGTAGAGAGAACCTGCGTACCCAGAGATAAACATGATTTTTAATGACTTTCTCTCTTTCTTAAAGTTTGACATGGAGAGCAGAGGTATAAGGCTTGACAAGGAGGATAGTATGACTGTTGATGGAGCCATACTAACTGCAGATAGTCATGGTGACAAATTTTAGTGTAACACCATGGTTCGTGGACCATGGGTAGATCTCTTACAACTGACTTTACTTTACAAAACTAAGGGCGGACTACCCTTTGTGGCACATAATATATTCGCATTCCGTGACCACAAAATGTGGATTCTTTACAATAATATTACAAAGACATGGGATTTTAGCCCCAAAACTACCCTTGGGGGATCCCGCTCCCAACACTCACCCAGGCCATGAGGAAGAAGTAAGTCATGTTAGATGTGGACAAGTACATATAGAAGTTGATGCACATAGCCACCGGTGATGACTTGCAGCTCAGCGCAAATACATGCAAAGGTACATTAGTGGTCCAGCCATACTCAAGACAATGTTGTGCATGCTTCAGGATGAGTTGGACAAAGATTTCAGAACCATATACCTGGAAGCCATGGAGGCAAGGGTCTGCTTCGAAAAATATGCCATCAAACAGTACGGGGACACAATAGAGTAGTACCAAGCTTGGTATCAATTCATCATCGAAGATCACCGCAAGGATGCTACTGAGTTGGTCTTTCCCCAATACCCGGAGTGATGTTGTTTGTCTTGTCAGGATAACTAAAGCCTATTTTTGTCCCACATGGGTATATGTGGAAACTGTATTATTGTAAATACATTTTAAGTGAAATTCCAAGTGTCATTAGTGGAATACGAACAACCATTATTTTCATGTTAAGAGTCATGAGGGTAGTCCAAGAGTCAAAGGGGAATGTCAAGGGTCACCCATCCTTTTTTATATATAGAACCTCATAAATCAGAGTAGAGGCTTTTGGGATTTTGGCTAGGCATTGCTTAGAGAAGGCTTGGAGAGTATTGTGACAAGCTTTGGCTTCTCCACATCGTAGAGCGAGTACATCTCTTTGGAGGAGTAGATGTTGTTGACTGTAATATTCCACTATTGGGGCTAGTGGCTGTCAATGGTGTATGTATGGATGGAACTTTCACTCTTTATACATATATATAATAGAGCCAGCATGTTTCATGCATATGTTGTTATTGTAGTTGGATTATTCTGGTTGCTTTAGCAATTTATGTTATTTAACTTACACATTTGTGTATGAACTATTTTGTATGCAATTGTATGAATCTTGTTGCAGACGTGTTGTTGGTTTATTCCATCACTTTGGGTTGTGGACTATTCTTATTTCCAGCTCGTGATGTCATTCAACTTGTGTGTCCCTTTCAGACTGTGTACTATTGCAGACTTCTAAGGCACACACTTCCTTTTTCCCTCCATGTGTTAGAACCCCCATGCATCTCACTTGACTTGCTGCAAGGATACACTCTTTCTTCCGACAAATATATCAAACTTACCTCTACGCACTATCGCAATCAAGGCATTGCTTTACTGCCTACTGTTGGGACTCCTACTCCAAACAGTCTGAGGTCTAGTTGGGACTTCTTACCAGAGAGATCCCTTGACATGTTAGCAGATCCAGCACCAGCAACAGGTGGTAGGCCTATGATCTATAGTGCTCAGGAGGCACATACAGTTGGGGATGTTGGTCAAAGAATTCCTCATATCTATGCAACACTTGATAATAGGCAGGTAGATCATCGGGCATGCATTATTGCAATGAAATAAGTGCATGCAGAATCTTGGTTGGTGTAGTTGGGTATAGGTACCAAGAGAAGAGTTCACCACTAGGTGAGATCTTGTACATCTAATCTTAATGGTATGCATAGCTCAACGCAAGTTAATGTGCTTCCTTTGGGATCATATAACATGCTTTTCGGCATGGATTGATTGTTTACTCATATGACCAAGGTAGATTTATATGAGAAGGCCATTGAGTGTCTGGATGATGATGGAGAAAATAGAATCCTATACTGAAAGAAGAAGCCTACATAAGTGAGAATGGTTATAGTTATGCAAGCTAAGTGTAGTTGTAGGAAAGGGTGTGTATTGTTTGCATTTCATGTTTCGAGTGGCAAAGGGAAGGATGTTGAGGATTACGACGTCCTGAGGAAGTATCCCATCTTACAACAATACCAGGATGTGTTTCCTGTAGAGATTCCAGAGTTTCCTCCTCATAGAGAGGTGGATTTCTCTATTGAGATAATACTAGGAGTAGCACCAGCATCTAAGGCACCTAACAGGATGAGTACACTAGAGTTGGTGGAATTGAAGTCGCAACTTAAGAAAATGCTTGATAAGGGATACATAAGTCCAAGTGTGTCTCCTTGGGGTGCATGAATGTTCTTTGTAAAGAAGAAGGGAGATACTCTCATATTGTGCATTGGCTACAAGCAACTGAATAAGGTGACTACGAAGAATAGGTACCCATTTCCTTAGGTTGATGATCTTTTTTATTAGCTAAAGGGAGCAACACTATTCTCAAAGATTGATTTGATGTCAGGGTATCATTAGGTGCACATCAAAGGAGAAGAAATCTACAAGACTACATTTTGTGCAAGGCATTTGGTCTGACCAATGTTCCATCCACATTTATGTGTTTGATGAACAGTGTGTTGAGCATAACTATGTGACTCATGATCTTGAGTTGGTAGCTATCATTAGTGCATTGAATATGTTGATACACTATCTCCTTCTTAGGAGGTTTGTTCTAACTAGTGATCATAGTGGGCTAAGGTACTTGTTTTACCAACCAAATTTGAATGCAAGGAAAACAAGATGGTTGGCTATTCTCGGTGAGTTTGATTTTGAGATCAGGTACATTAAGGGCAAGGATAGAAAGGTTCCAAATTCTCTCAGCAAGAGAGTGTAGGTGAACCATATTTCAGCTATGAAGCCCATTTCCAAGAAGCAATCCATCCAAAGTGAATCTGTGTTCGTGCACGAGGCTTGTTTTTGAAGCATATGTTTGCAGAATGAGTGTGTTGTCTATTGTCGTTCTGTATTATTGAGGTTGAGGGAGTAAACACATAGGACAACATAAAAACCATTTTGGAAGCTAGGATCTAGCCCTGCCGCTTCAGAGCAGGACCTCTCTGTAAAATTTAGCTATGTTTGATGTAAATTTTAGGCTAGTTACGATTGTACTAATTGTTTTGATTTGATTGTTGTACTTCCATTGGGCTATGGAGTCTAAATATTAACTGGATTTGCATCAAATTTTAGAGGAGTTTCACAGGGAAATCTAGGTTTTACTATTTGGATCTTTAATAATATTAAATGAATTATGAAATAACATAAATGTAAGATTCAGTAGAAATTAATGAGAAATGAAGAATTCCTAAATTTGACTTCATAAAAAAACATGTAAATTACAAACAACCAGAATAGGGTGCTCTAAATAACATATCCTATTCATCACAATTTCTGTTATGTAATTAAGATTTCATAAATAACATAGAAAAAAAAATGATCGAACACATAAACTGAAGAAAAACATCACCATTTTGTACACCGCATGAATCCTATGAAAATTTCCCCTGTATTATTGATGCTTCTAGTAACATCGAAAAATTACAATATATAGAGGAAAATTATCTTCAAAAATCAACCCTTAATACTTCAAACAGTGAAGTATTTATAAAAATAATTACAAAATCATTACAAAATCGTTGTCTCAACCGAAAGTGTATTATTAACCTTATTCTAAACAATAAAATTTATCTTTGGCCGGAAAATAGGCAATGTAGACAACAACGCGAAGAGGTGGCTCTGTTTTGGTGGATTCGATTGATGAATCGGCCTCAAAAGTGCATTGCATTGAAGTGTTGGCCGTTGTGTTGGCTGTTGAGCTGTCTATTGAGCTGGCTGTTGTGATGGCCGTTGTTTTTACTGCATCCAAATTACCTTTTAATCCAGTAAATCTCATAATTCCTCCCACCTTTTCTCATCTGAAATGGTTAATTTAATTACCCTTCAATAAATCTCATCAACCTCAGTATACTTTGCAAAAGTTGGCTTTATTGTTAAAACATGTTTTATTTCATTCTGGATATAGAAGTCATTTAACATAGTTTCTAAGAATTCTCTTGCTATCATACTTCCTTTTATGCCACTGAACTTGACACTGCTTCTGGCCACTTCCTTCATCTTCAGAACATAATCTTCTTGAGTGATTAATTTATCATTAGTTACATATATGTTGGGAAACACTTTCTGGATTAATGCTTCAATTCTGTTGGAAAACCTGTTCACTCCCAACTCTAGTGTCTCACACCTTTCTTCCAATTGATCAATGAGGTTTATTTTATTCAAAACTTTCTTGACTTCCAAGATAGTAGTAGTCCTGTGACTAATTCCTAATACTTCAAGTTCATATTTAGTCTTCGAATTTAGGAATATGATGATATTGGAGGCTTTTGTGGGCATATTTCCCAGCTTTTCCCTTACCTGAACAATGGTTTTTGTGGCCTTTTCTATCAATTATTTCATTTCAAAAATGATTTGGATACATGGCCAAGTATCATTCATAGAGTCTAGAATACCCATCCAAATTGTTTCCTTGGCTTGCGCCAAGGTCCGACCAATTGATGTATCCTTTTCTACTTTCTGCAACCTCTCCAACAATCTCTATGACTTCTGCACTTCAGCCATATGAGAGGCTTCAATTCTAGCTTTCTATTCTTGCAGAGCTTTGAGCTTCCCTTGAAATGTCTTGATCTCTTATGACTGGATTGCCATATTCTCCAGTTTTTTTGTCACTTGTAGTATGAGTGGAAGGAGAAGTTGCAGTGGTTGTTCCTATTGCTGGGAGTTGAGTGATGGGTATGTTATCCAGGGGGATTATGGCCATCTTCTGACTTTGTTCCTTCTCCTTGAGCATTTTTTCCATTTCTGCCTCCATCTGTCTAATATGTATACTTTTCTCTATGATTAGTTTCATCATGTCAACCTTCTACGTCTTGTTTTCTTTAATGTGTTTAGTCAAGGGATCCTCTTTGGTTGGAAACTTCAGCTTTTTTCTCAATGCTGCAATATCTAGATTTTTCTTCTTGGTGATCTCCTCTGCAACATTTATATCTTTAGGATCGTATCTATCTTGACTACCAAATATTTCAAATATTTGATCCTATTATCCTTTGCTAAGGAGGATACCTTTTCCATTTTCAACGCAGACTGAATGTTGGCATATGAAACCTACAACTTATACAATGACATGGCAGTATTAGTTAATTTAGAAGAAATCATCTCACCAGTCTACTTATGCATCTCCATTTGATCAATGGGATGGATATCTTTGGTGTTGATGTTTTTGGATGTGGAATTTGGGCCTCAAGGAAGGCCATCTACATATTTCCCTGCTCTGTATCAAAAACTGATAGTAATCTGCTTTGTGAGCTTAAAGTTCTCTTCCAAAACTAATTGTAGGTATTGTTCTTAAGAATCTCATTCTTAAGTTTAATCTCTTGGTACCTATAAACAACAATATTTTCCTTTTATCCTTGGACATTCTGTGAATCTAGCTTTGTTTCTTTTTGACCTTGTGATGTTGAAGTCCTAATAGGAGATGCAACAAATTTGCTGCTTGTAGGTGGTGAATCTGCAATTATAATGGCAACATGATCTTCTGTCTCCTTTTCAACATTTGTCCTAGGAGTCACTTTTTCCCTTTTCCTGTAACTGATTCTGAACTCTTTGGCTTCACTACCTATTGTTGATGATGATCCCTCCTCTTTGTGTCTCTTACTTGTTTTCTCTTGAGGAGTGGGAGTCTATAAACTTGAAGTAGAAAACAGTTGTTCTTCAACTTCCGTCAAAATATTCTCTACCCATTCCAATTGATTTGCATACTTTTCTATCTCAGGTCTTGAAGTGTGAATATAGGGAGTAGTTTTATTTTCTACTTTGAGCTTTGAAATAATACCCCAAGGGTCATAAGACCATGTAAAACTCAGGTTGAATTTCATCTCTTTAAGAATTTTGTCTGCCTCTTCTCCTGCTGTCCTAGTATTGCATATAAATGGGCCCACCTGTGTCTTGATGCGAGACTGTGACTTCTTCTTTGCCACCATAAAGTGAATATCATCCAAATTTAACATTTGTCTATTGTATTCCAAGGAAAAAAATCCTCATGGGGAGGTATTTTGGGAGTTTGTATGGTGCCAACTTGCATCCATAAACTCTTATTTCTGTATAGTTTTGGTATAAATACCAATCTCCAGTCTTGGCCTGATCTATTAGATGTAAAATCCTTTTGATATATTCACTGATTCTGGGATGTATGGAACTGTTAAGGATGTTCATAGTTGGGTGAACAAACTCAATAAACTTCTTATATGAGAATTCTTGCTGCTCTTTCATGACCAATGAAGTCCAAAATATCACAAGTTGTTGGTTTCCCTCATCATCTAGCTTTTGCATTGCAAAACTGAACATGTCTGCTTGGTAATAAAGAAACATGTATATTAAAATGGAAGTGTAATTAAACACTTTCTCTGTTGGAAATTCCAGAAACTGCTCATGGATGTTATCAGCCAAAAATTGACTGAAATTGAACAAAATGGATGGTTTGTTGTCTGTGAGAAAAATAGAAAGGAAGCCTAGAATGGGTTCATCTACCCACTGATCACAATAATAACCCAAATATATGAAATTATGGTTATAATCTGTTTAGCTTGATCAGGGAATATTGAGGAAGGGTATGGAGGGTTCTTCTTGGGTAATTGGGCATTTTCAGGTAAGAAGATCTCAAAGATTTTGGCTCTTGTAGCGAAATCAAACTTCTAATATAGCTGGGTGAGGGCTTCTAAGGAAAATGGGGCATTGTTTTCCACAGAGGAGGCTAACATCATTTGGTTTATAGATTTGGTAGTAATGGTAAACATGATGTCATTAGATGGGGCCATAATAGCTCTTTGGCAAGGGACATAATAGGCTTGACACATTCTGGTGAATTCAGGGGCATGGAAGGACAAAGGGAAGATATAATGAGGAAGATTGGATTCATAGAGTCCAATTTCATCAGTTTTGTCGGCATGTTTGTCTTCCAACCAACATTAGATATCTAAAAACTCACAGTCACATTGGGTTTCACTGATCTGATAGTCCCTATAAGCTAAAGGAATGTGATCTAAATTTATGGAGGGAGGGATTAATGGATTGACATGTTTCTCCCGGGTTTTTCTCTTTGGAGGCATGATTAGATCAATGGATAATAATAGTAATTGATAGGATATCTTACCAGGAACAACTGAGGTAATGAGTTGTCAGAGGAAGGAGACAGAGCGCTGAGAATTCGATCAACTCAAGTTCAACAAATACTTTGAAAATGATCGCTTTGTAGAAACTGTGAATTACAGGGAATGAGTAGTGAAAGGGAGAAAGCTAATGGTTTGAAACTTTTAAAGGCAGAGAGGTAATTTCCATTGGAGGTTTGGCGTGGGACCGTTAAAGTTTGAACAATTACCAAGGAAGGAAAATTGAATGTTGAATGGTAATTTTTTTCCAGGGGAGAAACTAATTGGGAAACGGATATGCGACGTGGCAGGAGATGAGTGGCAGAGGTGTCGTGGTAGGGACATGATCATGTGGATGAGGGGAAGGTGGTTTCGTAGGGGGTAGATGGTGGTAAGCAATATCGGTCGATGGTGCAAAATGAGGAGAAAGCGCCACGTTCATTTGGGGCCTGACGCGAGAAACTTCCTTTTCAAACCCCCCTGTTATTCCCTATACTAATAGTGTAACCCCTTATTGTTATTAGTACAACCCCCTTATTACATTTTTGTTCCCATGTAGTCCCCATATTGTTATTATTGTGCCCCATAGAAGCCCACTATTGTTATTATTGTGCCCTTACATTATTATTGTTAGGTCGGCTCTGATTTATATTATGACCCTTAGACTCCTATATATAGAAAGGAGGTCTTGTCATTTGTATCATCCAAGAATTGTTCATTTGTGTAATGTAAATGAGGTTTCCCCATTGAAGAGGACTATTTTGAAGGCGTTTATCTATCTTTTCTATCCTTTTGTGAGTTGGCTTCATAACATTTGGTATCAGAGCTTTGGATTCTAGTGTTTCGTTGCTCCAAACAGGTCATTGTGGAATTTTCGCTATAACATTTTTTCTGCGACATTTCAGAAGCTAAAAACAATGCCCATTTGAGATGAAATATCGTTGAGCCTTGGGTCCGAATTTCAGATCCTGTCACGCTATATTTTTGGAGATATGAGTTGAGGACGTTAGGGTTTTGGCAATTCCATCTCAAACAGGTCATTGTGGAATTTTCACTATAATTTTTTCTAAGAAGTTTCGGACTCTGAAATTAAAACCCATTTGATTTGAACACTTGGTGAATCAAAGGACCAAATTTCAGATCTTGTTTCTCTATATTTTCGAAGATACAGACTAAGACAGTTAGGGTTTCTACAGGTTCCCGAATTACAGCCCAAACAGGTGACCTTGGGAAAATCTTCATAACTCTCTCTTGGGGCATCTGATTCAAATTTCATAAAAAGTGACAAAAATAAGACAACTTGTAGCTTGTTGGATATTAGTTTCAGAACCTAAGGGAAAAACAGTGACACGTGGCACGTCATACAAGTTCACTCTACTAAACCAATCTATAATAAGGGCATCCCGAGAAATTGGGCATAACGCTTTCTTCGGGAATCCAATTGCGATCAGACTTGTGGGATTAGAGAGAGGACTCAGAGGGATATCACAGGCCAATATTTCAGACCTTAAAGATCTAAAATTACATAGTTACAATCGTTTCAAGATTGAGCTCCTAAAATAAATAAAAAACGATATGAGGAAGTTTGATGGCAAAGATCCGGTAAATTGGATACTACGGATGGAGAAATATTTTGATTTGCATGAGGTGCAACTGTTACAAAACGTACATATGGCATCTTTATATTTAGAACCGAGTCAATTTTTAGGGTATAAAGGGCTTTGTTCTCGTAAACCACTTGTCACGTGGTCAATTTTCATGGAGGAAATGATAGCACATTATGTGGATATAAAGAGCAACACCTTCTTTAGCCAATTGATAAATCTCAAACAAAAGG
>APFE030582728.1:0-14803 GCA_000404065.3 Pinus taeda | reverse complement strand
ATTGAGAGAGGCAGAGGCTATAAAGGAGAGAGAAGCCCCCTCATTTTGATCATTCGATTATGTGCATTTGAGCTAGTCACTTTGACTTAGAGCACGCTAGCTGTTTAGCTAGTCTGCAGCACTGTTTAGTGCATTAAGTGTCTCCGTTCGAAGATCTCACCCTTAGCCCTGGGGGACTTCGAGTGCCTGCTCGGGCAAGGTATTCCCATCAGCATTTTTGCAGTAGTTTCATCAGCATTTTTGGTAGAAGGATTGAGCATCTTGGAGGACTGCGCAGCACTGAGAGGAATGACGCAGTTCTTTCTGGCAGGAGTTCTGGATTGAGAGTTTACAGCAGGATTTGTGCTAGGAGATTGAGCAGGGGATTAGCCCTTGCATATTGGAGGGTTTTGGCAGAGGTTTCAAGTAGGTTACTGGAGAGTTTCATTCAGTGGCAGCGCAGAGCATTAAGGGACTGCGCAGAACCCCAAGGGGGTGCTTTTCGGGGGCCGACCATTTCAGAAAAGCTTTCTGGGTTTTTCTAGGTTTCTTGAGTAGAGCCTGATTCCAGAGTTTTAGCCTTTTTTGAGGAGGGGAACAGCCCAAATCCTCATTTGATTTCCAGCAGCATCAGCAGTACGACAGTTCTCTAGCAGTTGGGACGCATATCAGAGAGAGGCCATTCCTTTGCTATTCTGAGTGTATTTCTTCACTTGCCTTGTGCAAGTCGAGGTGCCATCTTTCTAATCACCTCCTGTACTCATTCTATTGCCCAGTATAATAAAATGGCTTAGCATTTCTTGAGTATCTGCTTATATTTCACGTTTATATTATTATATATTGCACCACTGTCATTTTTTTGCTTCCCGGTTATTATATAATTTGTACGTATTTGGTTGGAGTTATTGGGTTTTGGAGAATATCTCTGAAACGGGATCTTATAGGATTTGGGCTATTTCTATCTTGGAGCTTCTTATTTGCAAATGTGATACTGGTTGGATATACTCTCTAACATTGTAAGTGCAAATTTAACCCTATTTTCTTGTTGCTTCATATATTTGAATTTCGCTATAATTAGGGCTAATTGTTGCATGTACAAAATGTGGAATTATGTGTCTATTAACTTATTCTTTGTATGGGCCATTGTTAGATGAATGAAATGTCCTAGAGATCATTTTATCTTGATAAGGTTGCACCATTTGTATGAAGTATAAATGCTTGAAAGTCACTTTTCTTCTCTTTCCTCTAACAGTGGACGAAGTTGACTTTTGGAGCCCCCTTGAACAAGAAACTAATCCTTCTTCATTATTATCCCTGAATCCATATCCCCAAATGAATTAGGCACTGGTCCCTCAAAAGGGTGATCGTTTGTAACCCACTTTTTATCCTTTTTCCCCCTTTTTCCTAGGTCTAGCCACATTAGGTCACCTACAGCATCAATTTCCCAAGAAACCGACCACAAAAAAAACTTTGATCTCCTAGATACAACTGCGCTGGTGGGTCCCCTTGCTTCCCTCCTAATTTGGAGCAATTCTAACGGTGGAATCTCTAGATACCTCAAGCCCTAGCTCTAGGATCAAGTTTGCCCACGTGTTCCCAAGGCTAGAACCTAGTAGGATCAAATTGACATCTTTGGGAGAAAATTCTTGTTTGATCCTTTCCCCACCTTAACTAGGTTAAGAACATCATTGGTTGCCAAAATCCATCCCCTAACCTGGGCTGGGTCCACTTGGCCTCGTGTGGTGCCATTCTTCACCAAAGCGTATTTAGCAAGGACTACTCGAGAATCCAAGTTCTCAAAAGGATTTTAGGGATTGAGAACATATTTTGTAGGTCTTATACCTCTACCTCAACCCTCCAATCCTCATCCCCTTTCCTTAGAAGATCAAGTCCCTTGCTTAAAGAGCATGCAAGCTTTATCCTTCAAACTCTTCTAAAAAAGGAATCATTTGGGTCACTCCCCCCCCCCCCCTTCATTGATCAATACTTCATAAGTGACCTCTCAACTACCAGGTCTCCTCCCATCGGTGAAAGTCTGTAAAGAGTAGGGAGTCCTAGCTGTGGTGACAGTGGGCTAAGTCTCCATGGTCGCCCTTGATCTAACAGTTGTCCTCATAGGAACCCCTTTTAGGTCCCCTTCTAGTTTGAGAGGTAACAGGACGGAAACCCGTGGCTATGCTAGTGGGTGTTGGACAAAAACCCAGCACTCGTGAGGAGATTTCACTCAGAAATCTCACAGCACTTCATTGGAGTTTTGGAGAGAGCAATTTTGCGGTAGCAGGTTTGCAACAGTCTTCTCACCAGGCCATCTACATCATTACCTGAATCATTCTTCAGTTAGGTCAGAGATCTTTTCTGGGTTTTGCTCCACTTGCTTGGCAATCTCAAGTTCCACTATTCCTTCATGTTGTACTCTTTCAGTGGATTAATAAAATGGCTCAGTGATTTTGTTGGCTAATATTTGTGTATCAATTTGCTCGAAGTGTGTCTTATTATGATTATTTTGCTATTCAAGTTCATTTTTGGTATCTACTGTTAAAATTTCCATTCGAGATATTACAGAATCTGGGACCATATAGTCTCAAATATATCTGGCAAGGGCATTACCAAGGGAGCATTGGATGATCTCGCTCAACTATATCAAAATTCTTATGATCAACGGAAAATATTCCTAAAGAAGAAGCTGAGAAACCCCAGGATGCATAAGGGTGAAGGCATTGATTCCTTCCTCACTAGAATTCAGGAAATCTGGGATCAGCTTGCAGCAGTTGGCGAGACGCCTCAAACCACAAAGCTTGTGTGTTTGGCATTGAATAGTGTCTCCAAGGAGTGGGAAATCTTTTTCCAACGCATTTTGGGACGAGATACATTACCAAGATGGGACAGGATGTGGTCAGACCTACAACAGAAGGAGATGGCACGAACACTTGTGAAGGCCTCCATCAGCGGAAGCAGGAGTAAGGGCTTGGAAGGTGAGAAGGAGGAAAAAAATGAGGCCCTTGCATCAAAGAGTCCCAACAAGGTGTTATAGCATCGTTCAGCACTACTGTAGACTTGATGTTCTTATATGGCCTTGAGTAGTCCATTTACCCTTGCAGACTTGACTTTATCTTAAAAAGGCATATTTCAAATTCCATATGCGACTCTACCCACACAAAAATGCGTACATATGTGGGTCCCAGAACATTATACTCACATATACATTTTTAAATTTGAAAAACTAAATAAAATGTTATTTTTCAGGCGGGGTTTACGGGTTTTACCGAGAGCTCACCTACAACAGCCTGTGGCCTAACTAAACAAACTAATTTGAAGTGGTATATATACAACCCTTGGGTAGGTCTAATTCATAGAAGAAGAGAGATATCAACATTATCCTCGATTTCCCCCAGATCAAGTCTGCTTTTCCCGTGCCTCATGCACTCCCAGTCTCCAGGAAACCTTGGTTTCCTTTGCAGAGATGCTCAGTCCTCTTATCTAGCATCTTTTTGCATCTATTAGAGAGGTTGTCTTCGTGGCTTGAGCAGGACGAATCAGGTGGAAGGTTTCGTCAGTGCCTTTGGCCTCGATCAAGTTGTATCCATTATGTACTTACTATTATTCATCAATAAAGAAACACGTCTTATTCCCGATATATGTTGTCATCTTATGAATGATAGTCTAAATTGCTATTTATGGTGATCTAACATATTCTTATGCATGTATCTCGAATTATATATTCTATCTAAGCTTTTGTTATTGATTTGCAACTTTGCACATCTTGGAGAAAGCAGAGGGTTTGGACCATACGAGAACATCTTCAAACATAGGACACCTGGGTACATTCGTAAGTCCAACTTTAAAAATTCAAATGTTTGGCATGCTGGATTGAGTGTTCTTTGTTGAATGATTTATTCCGCTCTATTGAGACTTTAGACCCTGGCCTTAGGGATTATTTCCTGCCAACACTAGGGATATGGGGAGAAGTAGAAAAATGTTCAATTAAGGTATGCTCTATGCTAAAGCAATTTATTTCAATTTTCACAGTTAGCTCAATATCTTTTCTAGATTAGAAATCACATCAACATTAAAGTAAGTTGCAGATAGAACATAAATATAAATCGTAAAAGACAAGCCAAGACAAGAGGACACAAGATGCGGCGCTAGCTAGGGACAAACCCCGATGTGGGGAAACCCTTGATCAATTTTTCTTCTATGTTCTTAAATAGTTCAGTAGAGAGAGAGATAGTACATATACATCAGAAGTCAACATATTGACTTATCTAAATAAGAGCAAAGATCTTCTCTGCAAAGATAGCATATGAGGTAGCTGATCTGAGCTGAGTAGAAGGCATATTGCTTCCAAGGTGACTCCATCACCATGTTGCTCCTCACTGTGTTGCACTTCACTGTGCTGCACTCAATCATCATGGTGGACCTCATTACCATGCTGCACACATCATACTGTTGCATCATCAAAGTTTTGAGGAAATAAATGCAAGATTTTAATTTTTTAATATATTAAAATGCATTTAAAATTTCGAATTATGAGATTAAAAGAGATTTTGATCCTCATCGACGATCGAGATCACTTTGACATAGATCACTCGAACTAGCCGTTGGGAAATTTTCCTTTAAATAGGGTGTCAAGGGTCATTTGAGAGAATTCGATCTTAGAGTCGTGTGCTAAAGAAAGCTCTCTTGTAGTCATTTTTCATGTGCAATAAAAAAAAGACTTTGGGGTTGAAATCTTGTTGGTGTTACTCTTTTGGAAACGCTGTAAGATGTTTTATTTCTATGCATGATTTTTAATTTCAGCCATTGATGATAGCTTTATGAAGAGTGATTTAGACACAGGTATCTTGTTTAGTCGCTAAGGTTTGAATGGTAGTTAAATTTCTGAATATGATGGCAGGTATCTCCATTAGATCTAGATTTTAGTATCGTTTTCTCCCTCTTTGTTAATGGTTGAACTAAGCTGTGCAGAAAATCCTTTTTTGAGATTCCGGGCATTCGGGGAAGTTCTCAGCAGAACCAGCCAACTCTCAGATTGCATTTTCTGAAGAGACCAGTTGGTTTTGATCCCAGTCTTATCATTAGAATTTCTGTTGCGGATGCATGAAGGGTTTTTTGAAGCACCTCATCTTAAATTCAAAATCTTAAAAATATTTCTGTAGCATATTGACAAATCTGGCTATTTAGAGCCTTTAAACTGTGAATACTGTAATTATTTAGCTGGTTTTATGGTTTTTAGTTTTGTTTCTTGCACATTTTATTTCTGGGTGTTCGGTTTTTGTTATTACAGGTTGCAGGTAGGAAGAAATCATTTTGTCCGAAGCCAGATCTAGGCCTTGGAGGGTAAGATCTGGCCTTAGAAATCAACTCTTGTAGGGGTATTTATTTCAGATTTGGAATTTAAATCTGGAATTTCAGTGAGGGTTTCAGAGGGCAATCTGAAGCAGGAAGGGTTTAAAATTTTAATTAAGTTTCTGGACTGCAGTTTCAGTTTCTCTGCTACCCAAGGTCAATTTTTATCTTCTGGCAAAAAATCTCAATTTTCTTTTATGATGTCTTCCTATCTGCGGCATCTCCACACGCAGTCTTGCTCCAACATTCTCAAGCTACTCCCATTCCATGCAGCCATATCTCAAATCTTTTCTCACACTGCTACAACACTCCATTTGCCCAGCGTCCTTTACCATGTGCCATTACCCTCCATCCACTGGCCATTTAATGCTATCCAAAACGCTCAAGCATTCGACCTGCACTCATGGTTCCCTTTACACACTACTAGCATACCTGCAACTGCATTCTTCCATGCATTCCTTCTCTCCATCGCCGCACATGCACACACACAATACGTTTGGAATTTTTTTTCCCGTAGCTTCAATGTTGCCATAACCAACGTGCTGCTCTTTTACCCTCTGTTGTTTTCTCTCTACCCGCAGCTCTTTTTTCCTTCTGCCTACCATACAAGCTGCCCACCTACGTGCTGCGTGCTGCCTATCTTCTGCGTTTTCCAGCGACCACCACAACCTTCAACGCTACCATTCCTCAACCAAATCTTGCCCTCACCACAGCTGCAAACCCTCCTTGCCCGCCATTCAGCTCTCACGCAAACCTGTAGAAAAAAACAACAAAGTAATTCGATTTTTCAAGGTTTGCCAGTTAGTTCAGGTTCAACTCAGGTATTCGACTTCCCTTTTATTATTTTTAGGTGTTACGTTGGGCCTTTGTTATTTCATGATTTTAAATTTGTTTCTTTTGGTTTAGTATTGTATATATACTTCTTTTAGTTAGGGGTTAGTGTTTAGATATATATTTATTTTCATTTTTATTTTCTTTTTACTTAGGTTAATATATGTAATATATATATTTTTTTTAGTTTATGAATTTAGATTAGCTTTTTGTTTTAGAATTAGATACCTTTAGTTTAGTTTTGTTTTTAGTATTGATTTTAAAATAAATCATAAAACTACAAATAAAAAAATTTGTTTTTATCTCTTTGATTATAGTTAATATAATTAGTTTTTTTTTTTAGATTAGATTTTTTAATTTATTTTTTTATTTTATTTTTTTAGTTTTAGATTTCATTTTATTTGTATATATTTATTGTTTCATTTAGTTTAGAATTAGACATTTTTTTTAAGTTTAGTTTTGTTTTATTTAAAAATAACTCAAAAGATTATAAAAATATGAAAAATATAAAGGCGGCCATTAAAAAAGTTCCTTTTAGGTTTTAGATTAGACCTTAGTTTAGATTAGATTTTAATTTTATTTAGGACTTCAATTTGTTTCTATTTTGATTTTAAAACTTGAATTTAAAAAATCAAAAAATTATAAAATATATATATATATATATATATATATATATAATAAAAAATATAAATCATCCTAAAAAGCGTAAAAAAAATTAATCCTTAGGCTTTTATTAGGAAACTTTGTTTTATTGGTATAGTTTAGATTTTTGTTAACCATTTAGATTTTAGATTTTTGTGTATTTTCACTTTAGCAAAAATCTCATAAAAATAAAAATATAAAAAAAATATTTAAAAAATTAAAAAATTCTTGAAAAAAGACTAATTAAAAATTGGAAATTCTTTTTAAAGTCTATTTTCTGTTGTGGTATAGTTAAATGTTTATATCTGGAGATTAACTATTTGAATCTGGTTAGCATTTAAACTTTCATGGTTTCTTGAAGTATTTGATCTTTTGAAATTTATTTGCTAGAACGTTGCACATCTATTGAATATCTTGCATCTGGTAAAATTAATCATTGCTTGGATTATATAATGCTCGTTACATGTTGGATATTTTGTACGTATTTTCAAGCAATTGTCAAATAAGCAGCAGCAGCTAATTCATTACTTGGTTTTCATTAACTCCATAAAGCACTAGTCTTAAGCATTAAAAGATCTAATCAAATTCTAAAATTGATCAAGTGCTTGTTTTCCCCTGCTGTGTCTCCCAACCCAGTTGATTACCAGTTGGTCTTTTTTTATCCCATAGGGTCTACCCCCATTAGCCTGCCTCAAGGAGACGACTTAAACAGAGAGATCGAGGATCAGGGTGACAGCCCCCAGTCTAAGCGTTGTCGCATTGCCTGGACAATCTCTGTGACAATAGTCCCTAAACCCATTTCCCTGCTCATTGATCAGATGAGAGGTACTTCCCATGAGTCCCAGATTGCATGGGTAGGATGCCTCGACAGGAGAACTAATCATCCTGTCCACAGGAGAACGCATCATCCTGTCCATTGGTCGCCACAGGAGAACTAATCATCCTGGCCCATAGAAGAACTAATAATCTTGGCTCACAGTCGCCACGGGAGAACTAATCATCCTGGCCCACAGGAGAACTAATCATCTTGTTCCATACTTGCCACGAGAGAACTAATCATCCTAGTCCATAGTCGCCATGAGGTATCATGGGGAAAGGATGAACCTGTCACCCTATACATAGCGCACCACTAAGGGAGGGTGAGTCGGCCTGTGGTCGTATGTCACTCCAGTAAGTACCCCAAGCCCCCAAGAGCTCTCGGGGCTCAGTGCATATAACATGTAGGACCCTTATACGAAGGTCTCTCAATGACTCCAAGTCGTTCGGGAAAATCACAGGTTTGACCTTTCCCCGGCGCTTTAACAAAGTGTCTGCGACCTGTACATCAGTTTCAATGCAATGGCGCCTCCTCGTTCATCGACTTACCATATCCCAGATAAGGTAGTATCTGATGTCTAACTGCTAGAGCAATCATCGAATATGAGATTCCTCAATAATCGAATCCCCCCTGGTTGTCACAAAGGATCATAGTGGTATTCATCATGTGTACAAATAGCTCACTAATGAGCTTCCACAACAAGGCAAGTTCACACGAGATCATACTCGTAGCTATGTATTCGGTCTCGGCGGTTCTTATAGAAACCGACTTCTGTTTCCTGCTCATCCATGATATCGAAGCCGAATCCAGAGCGAACCAACACTGAGAAGTGCTCAAGTGATTCTCCACACTTCCTGCCTAGTTAGCATTCGAATAATCATGTAGCTTCATATTTCCAACAGTGTATCTCAATCCATGAGAGATTGTGCCCTGAAGATATCTCAAAAGATTCTTGGCACCAATCTAGTGAGGCTCAACCAAATCTGAGCTCGCCATGCCAATTGCAGAGCATATATATGGACGAAAGTTCACCAAGAACATCAATGCATATGAGTTTATGAAACTCAAAGGCATTTCCCAAATCTGGTCTGGCATCACCACCACATAACTTTTGAAAGTTAAGATCCTCGAGGTAGTCACGGGCTTGCAGTTTACCATTCCATATCTAGAATCCAACTCCCTCTTACTTCTGCAAGTGAGAGGGTCTGCACCTATCTGAAATAGGTTGTTTCTCAGAAGGTGTCGGTATGAGAGGTCTATCATCCACAACCTTCAACAATGGTCTGGATCCGCGTCACTTTTAGTGAATCTCAGCTTGATCAGACAACTATCAATACTCTCATATTAGGCCCGGGGTGTTTTAATTCAAGCCATAGAGGGCTTTCTTCCACTTGTATACATGAGATTCCCAATCATGAATCTCAAACCCCTTGGGTTGTTCCAAACCTATGGACTTGCTACATGAGGGGAATGGTCCCCTTGTAATATTTTCCTTTAGTACATCTCAGACATGTACCTTCATGCTCTTCTTGAATTCAGGTATCCAAGTCACCATCTGACTCACATCGGTTAGGGCCTCATAAAGTAGATCCCAGGTGTTATAGATGAGATATATCATGATCCCCAATGGACCATCCTGCAACTTGACACAAACTGCTAACCCTGAACCCATCAGTAAAAGCATCTTTGAAAATTTCATTTTCAAACACGTACCTTTCCATCGATGAATGCCACCCTGTAACCTTTGACTTCCATTGCCGAAATGGACACTAGGTTCTTCTTGTGATCAGGTACATAAAAGAGATTCTGTAAAGGAATCAAGTTACCCTCATTCAATTGAGGGGTAACATTCCCTACACCCTTTCCGGCATAGGTGGCATCAACTCCAAGTGTAATCCCACGATTGTTTGCATCTCTACCAAATTAGAGAGAGCACCCTTCTATCTAATCAAGTGCCTTGAAGCACTATAATCGATAATCAAGATTCCAAAAGAATCTAAAGGAGAGGGCCAATACAAGATAGCACTTCTTTATCTTATCAGAAACAACATTTGATTCTTCATACTTGGGGTTCCTTGCTTTCTCTGAAGAGTCGGTCGTTTCCTTGATGACCTGCATTACCTGTCATTCCTCTCACCATTGAAGATGCCCCTAGAATGATTGTTATCATCATCAAGTGACGTGTCCCTGCCATTCGGACACTCCTTCACATAATGGACGAACTAGTTATCTGCCATTCCTTCCACCCTGAGATCCGGTCTTCACAATGAAGTGATCTTTAGGTATGCCACATTTCGTTGCGCCATTCTGATAATATTCTCTGCTTTGATTTCACCCTCGGTGAATTTGAAGAGGGATGAGGAACCCATTGAGCCTTTTGCCCTTTCGCAACTGTCTTCGGTAATTGCTCTTTCACTCTTGCTTTGGGCATTGTCTTCACCTCAGCTCCGATACCATGTTAAATTTAGATATGTTCTATGCTAGAGCAATTTATTTCAATTTTCACGGTTAGCTCAATATCTTTTCCAGATTAGCAATCACATCAGCATTAAAGTAAATTGCAGATAGAACATAGATATAAATCACAAAAGACAAGCCAAGACAAGAGGACACAAGATGTGGCGCTAGCCAAGGACAAAACCCAATGTGGGGAAACCCTTGATAAATTCTTCTTATATGTTCTTCAATAGTTCAGCAGAGAGAGAGATAGTACATATACATCAAAAGTCAATATATTGACTTATCTAAATAAGAGCAGAGATCTTCTCTACAAAGATAGCATATGAGGTAGTTGATCTGAGCTGAGTAGAAGGCACACTGCTTCCACTGATCCAAGGTGACTCCATCACCATGTTGCTCCTCACTGTGCTGCACTCAATCATCATATTGGACCTCATTACCATGTTGCACACATCATACTATTGCATCATCAAGTTGTACCTCATCATCATACTGCACCCACCAGTGCTACCTCATACTGAACCTCACTGTGCCCATCATGCTGCATTTCATTGTAGCATTTATTTATCAATGCTACACTACACTTCGTCATGATGCCCATCATTATCTATTTGCTGCATTAAAAACAAATAGGGCAGCCTTCATTATGTCAAGAAATTCCTATCTAATGGTCATCAAATCCTTGACTGTGGTGGCATGGCCTGCGGCCTGACACATAGTCTTCATGTAGCTTCTAGGCAGCACAAATATGATCCTTGATCCTCCATTCATACCTCAATGGATCTGATCCTAAGCTCCCCTAATTCTGCCCTCCTAAATAGCCTCACTGTCTTCCTGAAATAGCTTCGGAGCAGCCTTATTTCTCCACGCTGAATACTCCTTCTAGTTGTTGCTGTCACGTTGTTCCTTTAGGGCAGATTCAGGCCTAATGTATGGACTTGTCACCCTCAAACAATAGATGTACCTCCCAGCAAACCCTCCTTGTCTCGGCCTCCTCCAATCAGTCATACTGTCCTCTAAACAGACCCCTGAAATAGCCCTCAAATGTCCACGCTGTCCAGTCCTTTCCTTGCTGCAGCTAGGGCTTCCTTTTGGACAGCGAAATAGGGACTTCAGACTGTGGATGGATGACCTTGGATTAGGTCTCTCTAGACTGCGAATAGGGCTTTCTTTAGGTAGCGGATTAGGGCAGGTTTGGGAAGCGTATAGGAGCCTCTTTAGGCTACGTATATAAGCTCCTCTAAACATGGATAGATCTCCCTTCAATGATCTGTCTTTTGCTACGACTAGGAGCCTCTTTTGACTGTGGTTAGGGCATCCCTTTTTGCCACGTCCAAGGGCTGTCTCAAACCCTTTCAAAACAATGTATAGGATTAGGGCATGGTTGAGTTCAGCTAGGGCATGATAACACCTGCGGCTAGGGCATGATAACACCTGCGGCTAGGGTCAACTGTTAGGCCTCCTTCACCATGCTAGATCTCCCTTCTTGGACTGCGGCTAGACCACCTTTTGCAGCTAGGGCATCATCCACTAGGACTGCATCTTCCCCTTAGAGATTCTTCTTTCCACTAAAACCCAAAACAAGTGGAGAAGAAGAAATCTCAAGAGAGTTGTGTGTTCAAATGACTTGCAAGGCACTTGTATTTATACCAAAATGTGGAGCACAAGTGTGCGTAGTTTAGTTGCTGGTCGACCTTGATGAATTGTCCCATAACACAAATAAATTCATATCTCCATGAATACTTATCAAAATCGGATGATCTTTAGATCAAACCTACACCTCTCGATGACAGGGATCCAAGAAAAATATCAGTTGCCATTAATAAGATGACCCACATGGAGTTTGGCCCTAGTTGCCAATTTTAACAAAAAAGAAGGACCAGGTGTGGCAAGTTTGGCCACTACAGTAGTCAGTGTCCTCTAATGAAGAAGGACAAGCAAGAGAAGCAGGACCAGGCGGCAGCATCTGCGGGATAGATAAATTGTCCTCTAGGTTGGAGGGAGACTTCACTATGATTGCAGTTATACCTCTAGGAGTGAGGTGGGGAAATATGGAGTTATAGTCCTAGAGCAGGAAGAGACTGGGCAAAGTCAATTGAGGTGTCCTCGTGGATCATTACCTTGCTATGGGGGCCCACAGTATTCAGTAGTAGGATAGATTAATGTCAGTTGATGCAGTCAATTCCAAAGTGGCAGTTGCAAACTAGTTGCAGTCAGGTGTTGAGAAGCGCAAGGCAGTGTTGACAGCAGAGCGGGAGGCTCAATAGTAGAGTTAGCAGCAGTGCAGATTCCCCAGCGGACAGTGCAGAGGCTAGTAGCAGTAAAATGGTTAGGAGATAGATGCAGCACAAAGACACAATTGGTTCAGTATTTCGGATGCTTCTCAGTCATAGTAGTTGCAATAGAAGAAACAACAGATGAGAGGGAGTTGCAATGTAGATGCAAATTGGCAGTAGCATTGCAACGTTAGCAGTAGCACAGGTGCAGCATCAGAGTTGTGCAGTGGTTGGTGGGCAGTGGCAGGCAGTCACAATGGCTAGACATCAGTAGCATACAGAGGATGATGTAGAGACAGGGTGTTGAAAGCACTTCAGCACTAGAACACCTTCCTCGCCAAGAAAGAGTGTTTCGGATGGTGTTCTAGTTTCGACAATTGTCAGGGAGGCTAAGAAACATTGGGACTCCATAACCCAGAAAAGGTTTCAGGAAAATACACCTAGAGATGCCTTAATTAAGTTAATTAATCTGTAATTAAATTTTTCCTAAGTCTAACTTAGGGAAAATGATTAATTAACAACAATTAATTGAGGAAGCTGAGATTTCTCTAGAAACTACACGGATCGACTAAGAAATAATCTCAGCCATCGATTAAGTTTTAATCTTCACTATTGGAGTCCCACAAAGAGATTATAAGAAGAAGTTGATGGGTAGATGGGGGAACACACTTGAGATCAATTTCCTTGGGAAGTTCAATTTCTCCAGATAGCAGTAGCAGTTTGTCAGAAGAGTTCGAGCCAGAGAAGTGACGTACAGAGAAGGGGGCAAAGAGAGTGAGTCCAGACGAAGTTTTCCAATTCCGAAAAGTCAGAAAGAGGAGGCCGAGATTTTCTCCAGGAAGCAGCATAAGAATTGCATGGTAAATAAATAAATAAGAAGCAGTTCGATCTAGTTATAGTCTTATATGAATGATAATTCCATTCTCTTTTCATGCTTATGCTTTTCAATAATTCTCCTTAAAGGTTATAAACAAAATTCTTAGTTTTAAGCTCTGCGTTAGGAACTTCATGTTTATGTCTCTTGTCTTCTGATAAATGAATTCATGCTTGCCATGCTCATTTCAATCTCTTCTTTTTCATCCTACACTCCATCAACAAAACCCCAAAGTATCACAAAGGCATAACTGCCCTGCTCCTTTATATCTCTTGCAGCTGAAATCTTTGATCTTTTGACATAGTTCCCTGATTTTCCCTCCTGATCCAGCAAAACCCTAAAACCTTCAAAACCCTAGAGCTGAACATATCTTGCCTAACATCTTTTCCCGTTTTAGTCATCATTGGTTGTGAATTCATAGAGAGATCCCTCTCTAGTTTAGCAAGGCTAGCTATTGAACCCTAAGTGGTTTGATGTTACCTCCTTCGATCTCCCTTCTAAGCCTTGGGATATTGTGGAGGATAACAGACCCCATTAAGCCCTTGAAAGATGACATTGAAGATTATCTCCACATTGAAAAGGAGAAATGGGAAATTGTTGGTTCTTAATTTGATTGTGCACCCATTTACGACACCGACAAGGAGGATGAGGATGAGATTGGTCTTCCCTTCCCCTCTAGCACTATTTATGATGGCATACCCATTGATACCCTTGGGAAGGAGAATCTTCAATTTCTTTTGCATAAAGAGGGGCAGTTGCAAGTGATCAATTTTCCTCTTAAGAGAGACCCAATCTTTGATACTAAATTGATAAGGTTCCCATTTCTCCTGAGTATGATTCTATGTTCAAATCACTTCAGCCTTTAAGATTATGATTTTGGGAAAGCTAAACCCGTTGAATACAATACTTCTTTGTCTCGTTTTCCTATTGGTCATTATCTTGAGTCTTCATCAAGTGATTCCCTGACCCCTGGTTATATGATCTCAAGTAACTGTGAGCCCTTCCCCCTTCCCGAGTATAGTGTCAAGGAAAAGCCCTTCATTGATTATACTTTTCCTCCTTGGACATGTTGACTGCTGGAGTAGCACCTGACGATTATTTGACGACTCCATGCCCAAGGATGATCCAGAGGACACTTGTACCATCAGATGTCATCAGTCAACAGAGTTTTTTAACTCTCCTCTATCTTCTCATGATATTTCTTCTTTGTACCCAGATTCCACACCCTACGGGGAATTGTAATAAGTGATGCTAGTATGATGTTTCTTGAATTTGTAACAGGCCTAGGATGTGGGACTCGATCAGCAAACGAGTAAACCTTGGAGTGTTTTTTTTTATCCGGTGAATTATCCCTTTCGTTTCCTTTCTTTTTCAGAGGGGGATAATTCTCTGGATTTTTTCACTCGTGCACACCCCAAAGTCGAGGTGATGGTTTGAAGATTGAACCCCTGACACTTCTTAGTGTCTAGGGTCGATGTATATTACCATACTAGATCACACGTAAAGTTTCGTGGAATTTGGCTAGGTCTAGGTAGGATTTTTTAATAGTTAAAAATTTCCCGCAAAACGGGATTTTTT
>APFE030582702.1:0-14014 GCA_000404065.3 Pinus taeda | reverse complement strand
TTCAGTTATTTGATTTGATGTAGTTGTATGATTTTTACTTTATTTAATTATTTAATGCATTCACGAGGTTATTATTAATACGTAGTTAGTTACTATTTATTCTTAGTTCTAATTTTATTTATTTTACTTACATTTATTTTTATAGTTTTATCTTTATTATTATTACTAATTATTTATTTATTTATTTAAGCAGTCTAATCATCTCCTCAATTATCGATAATAAAGTAAAATAGGTCTAGATATCTCTCCTATCTTTAAACTATTTTACATTAATATTTTAAACTATTACATATATCTGATAAAATTAACCATATATAATATATATATATATATTATAATATATATTATACTATATATATTATATAATTTATATATATAACTAATTAAAATTAAGTAATAAACAATCCTATAGATGTTCTTGACAGGTATACTATTTTAATTAATAAATTAGATACAAATTAACCTAATTTTTAAAACAAGCCTTTATGATTATTAACGCTTGGTTTACCTTAACACACTAATTTATATACATAATAGTAAATACATTAACAAATGGGCAGCTTAAGTCTTGAAACTTACCATTAAAATTATATATTTATTTGTATCCTAATAATATTAGTACTCATTTACTTCTATCCTAACAACAGATTACCTTTATTAATTTGACTAAGAATGGATATTATTAAATAAATCATTTTATTTTATTTTATTTATATAATTTTAATAACATTCAGAATTTTTAGTTATTCTCTCATGTACTAATTGTACCTAAGTTTACTTATTTTAGAGTAATTATATTATTAATAGTATTATTAAAACAAAAATAATATTTAATTTATTAATATAATGTTGACCTCGCCTTAGAGTCCAATATAGCCATTAATTAGCCGTTATGTAGCCGTTGGAGTCTCTGCACAGTCTATTTAACATGCTAGGCCAGATATGATTCTTCAACTTGTCCTAACGATGAACCACACTAGTTGGTTCGAAACACGTCGACAAAGATCTTTTTCATGTGATGTTATGCCGAAGCTCTTCTTATAAACATATAGGAAAGGCCGGGATAATCCCATGCGGCTTGTGAGAATGCCCATCAAATGCAGTCAAAAGGGTAGGTGAAGGAACAGCCGAAGGAGATCCAATGGCCTTCCAGCAAGATATCGACATGACGCACGTGGAAACTTCCTCATCAATAATGGTGCGAAAAGTATTAATATTTCAGTATGTAGACTTTATCTGGAAAGCCATGTGATGAGGGAGTCACTTTTTGACATTTAACATGTCAAAAGTGAGCACTAAAGAATTGGTTGGATCAACTGCCCCAATTACCGAGAGTAAAGCACTTCACTGAGCCGGACACGACTGGAGAACCTCTAAAGCGGACATGGCACATGGACTCTAGGCCAGATCCTCCACAATGGAATAATTCTGGGCAGCCCTAGTGTTAGGATTGATAGTCGCGCGTTTAGCGGAACCTTTCGGTATTCGTGGTATAGTCTCAACAGGGGGTCGCTCAATATAAAGGTCAGTATTTATGGGAGAATTTTTGTCCTTGGAAGTTTCGGTTTCACCGTAATCACGTGACCGAGTATCCACATGTACATTAGAACCCATCATGAAGACGTTCGATGATTTTTCCCCTTCTTGGCTGCCCCCTGAGGGGGTACCAAGATTTGAACTCGCGCCAACAAGCAATTGTTGCCCTTGGGGAAAAGGTTTGGTTAACACAACTTGAGAACTAGAAGACCCTTGCTGCCCTAACAAGCGCTGAGCGTCCTGAATCTTCGGGCAAAGATGAGTTAAATGGTCTCCACTACACAACTTGCATGGAAACTTGACTTTCTTTTTAGACTCATTTCTACCCCCACCAGCATTATTGCTGGATTTATTTATGTCAGCCTTCACATCCAGATTCTTTTTCTTACCTAGTCCGTTCTTTTTCCCATTGGAGTTTTGATTTCCTTTAGGGTTATTAGATTGGATGGCATTAATCGAAGAGGGTTGGGAAGACGAAGTAGTAGACGATGTGACTTGGTTGTTTGAAGAAGTTTGCAATGACAACTATTGCAATTGGCTCAACAAGTTCACTGCATTCATGTCTACTGATCCAACGATACCATCCCCATGGGGACCTAGCTTCGACTTGGCTATGTCAACC
Source organism: Pinus taeda (assembly GCA_000404065.3). NCBI lineage: Eukaryota > Viridiplantae > Streptophyta > Pinopsida > Pinales > Pinaceae > Pinus > Pinus taeda. The sequence goes on along the minus strand of APFE030582702.1, from coordinate 11,856 downwards.
TTTGACCCAGGAGCATCTGGCAAGTATTTTTGTAGGATCCTAGATTGAGAGTAGATCAATTCTAATTGTTGGGCCCTAAAAATGGCTTGCTCCTCTGAGTAAACTCCAGACATCGAGACATCCTTAGAGATCTCAGGTTGTAAATATTTAAAAAAATATTCGAGATGGTATTCCGAAGGGATTTTGGCTTTAATGAGCCTCTTTCTCCGTCTTCATTCCTGAATATGGTCAGAAATGTGAGTTGCCATGTCTTGATGAAAATTGGCCAGAAGTTCAGTTCCATCATCATAACGGACAAGCAACTGGAAATGATTTAAGAAAATATTAGCTAAGTCGGCAAAAGATGTAAAGTTGCACCCTCGCAACTCTATATACCATTTGATCGCATTACTAGTAAAGGTGCGCTGAAAAAGTCTCAACCTAACCGAATCATCAATAAGGGAGTTCGACGAGCACCACAAATGGAATGTGGTCACATGGTTGCTCGGGTCCTCACCACTCTTCCCTTCGAATTTTGGAATGTCCGAAGGGAGTTTGGTTGGGACCGGAGGCCAGGCCAGATTATATTTGATTGGATCGTTTGTTAACTTTGTGAGGTCTGGCAAGTTCAAAGTTGCCAGAAATGGAAGCCTAGGAGGACCTTGGGGGTTCCACCCAAACTGGGCAGAACTCCCAAGGTTCTAAAAAGATGGGCCTGGATTTTGGAAGGCACCAGGCTGCCCGAAGTAACTTACAGAACCAGCTGAACCAAAAGGCATGCCGTGTGATCCAGCATAACTCGGAGTTTGACCAACTCCAGCCGCAAAACCTCCATAACTGGTGAAGCTTCCTCCTAAAGGATTATAAGGAGCAGACAACCACTGATAAGGATCCCAAGCAGAGGCCAGGGGAGGAATACTTCAGAATGAACTAAGCGTGGAGTACGGCCTATTCCCTTGTTGGCCGAGAATCGAATTCCCAGTTCCCATACTACTAACCATAGGGTTAGTCCAACCTTGAAAAGGATTGCTACCTTGTCCTAAAGAAGAGAAAGGCATAGATCCAATTGTTGGGTTAGAATGTGGTATATGACCACTTCCAAAAGGAAAACCCTAGAATGAAGCTGATCCACCCATCATGGATGTGGCGATACTAAACGGAACTGATGGAATACCGTGTGAATGGGTGCCAAATGGGAAAAACCTAGAACTAAAAGCATTTGTTTGGGAGTTTCCACTCGTAGAAGGAATGGAGGTAGTCCCAACAAAAGACATGCTAGCAAAATACCCGAACAAAGAAGCGGAGGGGATGGAAATAGGTCCTCCCCCTTGTACGGATATTGGAGTCAGCACAGTCATAGCACTTGTAATAGAAGACATGCTTCCAGTAGTGGTCATAAATGGTAAGTGCGTTATGTGACCTGGACTTGACGGTCGATGTGTTGGAGACCCAACGTATTATAACACTTCCAGATGACTAGGAGGTAGGGGAGAATTCGGAGCTTCTAACGACTCTGAGAGTTCTTCTACCTCTACGTATCTTGCGTCTGAAAGAGAACTCGAGAAAGTATAGGAGTACTTCTCTCTTGTCCTGTGGAAATACCAGGTCTATCTTGAGCACTGATGCCCCCAAGGGGAGGATCAATCCTTGATGCATCAGCTTCCATGGGATGAAACCCACTGGCAGTATTACCTCTGCGCCTTCTAGGTGAAGGCTCTGAACTTGGTGGTGAAAGACCACGAAGTCTTCGAGACCATTTAGGCGATCGGTCAGCCACTTTGAATTTTTTGTTAATATCTAACTAAGGACTCAAAAAATTGAAAGCTAGGCCAACTAGGAGCACAAAGCACACACTATAAAGTCCCTAAATATATCATCCAATCAAATAACTTCCAACTATTTCTGCTCCGGGTGATTAGGACCGGACACCAAAATACGAGAAAGTGAAGTAAGGGGCCTTCCGAAGATAGTCTGGGATAATGACGGCGCAGTCCTATCAGCGAAGGTAACAGAGGAATTTATGTTGACCTCGTAACAACAGCCTCCACCGGTGCAAGCCCCCAAGCTTCGCAAGGGTGCCCTCCAGTAGTACCGTTGAGAGTGATACAACGTCAATGTCAGGTGCCACGAGATTCCCCTCCATAGCCACCTGTGTAGATCCTTAGGAGTAGCAACTAAGGTTACCAACTCGTATCAAAAGCCAGGCGAAATAGTCGTGAGGTAAGCTCGGACAAGTAGGAGAGGGGGTATCTCTCTTCCCTGTCTTTACAAACCCTCATGCTTAACTCCCAGATCTAGAGCTTTCCTAGACTTCCTAACGCTATTGGATTTTCACTCACTATTCAGACTCCTATGTTTGACAATTTAAAATGGCCTTGGAGAGTTAACTCTCCACACACCTAATCCAAGGCCCTAAAATATCCTAAAACTTGTTGATGTATCTAACTCGACAAATATAAAGTTCTAGTATATTTTAAATTAGTGCTTGATTTTAATGGGCTGTTATTTAAGTCAAGGGATGACGGAAGTGAACTGGTGGTGTTTTGACGCAAAAAGAAATTAATAAAACCAAACTACATGCACATGCACTTGTTTTTCATTTTTCGATGAAAAGCAACTTCTATAGGGTTCAGAGGAACTTCAAATAAAAGTACGATTTTTCTCTTTTCTTTTCAAACTTCACACTCACAAAAGTTAACAAAACTATAAATGCTTAAAAATATGCACAAACTAATCCTAATGCAACAAATACATGCCGATGCAAAATTCAAAAACTACTCTTAAACCAAAAGATGAAAGTTGCTTGCTTATCAATTTTAGATTTGCCACTTAAATTGATAATCGCCAATTCTGTTGTGGGATAAACTCCCATAGGGTCTTGGGTGAATACCCTAGCAGACTGAAGATTATCTATGCAAAGAAACACACATTCCATGCATTCATAATGCTACTATAAGCAAACTTTATGATAGGGGGCGTACCTAAAGTCCTACGTTTAAGAAGAGCCTCCCAAGGTCCAAACCCTTCTTGGAGTTCCTTTGCTCCTTTAACCTGCAAAACAAATAATTCAAGGAAGTGCAGTAGTATATGGACTAAATGTCATAAACAAACCATCTTCATATTATGAGGAAAAGTAGTTAGTTATGAAATTAAACAAACGATCACATATGAATCATAACATGAATATCATAACATGAAGAAGATTTAAATCAGGAACAAAGACATGTGTTTCTTTTATTATAGGCAAAGAAAGTACAAAAAAGGAACAATTTCACCTGAGTCGTCCTTTCGCAGGCTCCAAGCAGAACCGCCTCCCGGATTCGTCCAGTCTCAAGCCTTTAACAAACTCCTTCCATGACTTACTCCATGATCTCTCAAGTAGTATGAAATCATCAACACACACAAGGAAACAAGGGTTTCCTGTTTTAGAATGGGGGAAGTGCAGAAAGGACAAAGATCTTTTAGGACCTGGCTTAGGGAAAGGAAATCTCAGCATTAGCAATCTTTTTCTCTCTCTCTCTTCCTCCCTTTGGCCTTCCCATAGAAGCCTTTTTATACTTCTCCCAAAGTAGTTTTTTAGTTGGGAATTCGTTGGGAACAATTGGACCACGGGCACTACAGGTAATCAACAGGTAAAGCTCGTGATCTCTGCTCAAAATTAAGGAGATTTTTATTTTTTTAAGTGTTTTTATACATATATGTGGGTTGCGTATACACAAACCCGCGTATACACACGTTTATCTCAGGGCAATGTTGCGTATAGGGAGAAAACATTTCTTTTTTAAATTTGGGACCAGGTATGGAAGGAGGGGTTGCCCTAGGCCATGAGTGCAGCTTCACAAACCTCAAGAGTGATATTTGGAGCTATAACACTTTATCACCCTGCATGTTTTCAAATGAGCTTTGTAATGATGTTTCTTCTGAAAATGACAAGAAAACTAGCTGCCTAATAAAGTCTGTATCAATAGCTTTTTCAAAGTCATAGTTAGCTAATGGAGAAGGACTTTGACTACAAATTCCATCCAACACATCATTTATTGGATCATGAAATACTTGCATAGACTATTGCCACCTATTTTCTATTGGTTCCAATGAAATTGCATGATTTTCTAGAAACTACTCATCCTTTATTACAAGTAGACTATGCAAATTTTCTTTCAAAAACTGAACTGACTTAGAACAGAATGGTAGGGACTCATCCATGATCATTTAACCATATGTTATAGCTTCTAAGTCTTCTTCTACAACCTCACATTCAATGGAATTTTGGGGTTACAAATCTAGATGTGAGAAGTCTTGAACAAGGATTTCATTGCCTTCTAGATGGTTAATATCAAAACTTGTTGACATTTGATTTTTGATTACATGAAAGTTATCTCTGATAAACTGAAATGAAGAAAAACACAATGGTAAAATTCCTTCACCGATTTCAATTTTTTTTTTACTTTCCTCCTCATTCTCATAGCTAAAATGAACACGCTGATCACTATTTTCAAGCTGTTGAACTTGAACTTCCTTATTCCTCAAATTAGCTTCTTATTCCTCTGCAAGGTTAATTTGGATTTGAGGAACATAATCATTATTATAGTCATCAAGCTTAGGCACATCATCATAAGAAGTAATGTCACAAAATGTACATATTAGATCAACAAATTGCCTCTCCAGATATGGTTCTATAATTCTATCTTTAGATTTATGGTAGTTGGAATTAACAGGTATTTATTCGTGGCTGTCAACCTCTTCTTTTTGTGAAACAAATGTGTTATGGTGATTTTGAACAAAAATTTCATCTTTGATGGTGATCTTCTGTATCCTCTCCTCTGTCTTCTTTACCAAAATGTCAAGTTTTACCTCTCCTTCTACTTTCAACTTTTCTCTTCTAATTTGCAGATTAACTTCTACATCTATTGCCATGTTCTGAATCTTTTCCAGTGTCGAGGGGTTTCTTTCTCTTAGATGAAATTCTATCTCTGGATCAAATGCTCTTGGGCAATACAAAAGAACTAAATCAGGGGGATGTCTTATATTTGATCGGATTTAATAATGGATTAAATCTGTCTGAAAATTGTTGTATTGTTTCATCTGGATGTCGTTTTAACTGATTATATTGTTCTATGATCACAAACAGATTAACTTTGATTATCCATTTATCAAGGAAGAATTTGAGAAACTGTTGGAGATTTGAGATGCTTGCCTCAGGCAAGGTTTTGAACCAACTCTTAAATTTTTCTTTCAAAGAAAGAGTAAAAATCATAATACTAACATCCTCTTCATCTACTTCAAATAAGTTAAGATAATTCTCAAAAGCTTGAATATATTTTTGGCCAGTGATACCATTCTCTCCATCAAACCTAGGGAGGTGCTTGTGATAATCGTTAGGGAAAGCATGGAGTGTAGCAAGTAACATGAGGGGCTTATATCTATCAGGAACTTTACAAGGTATAGGAACATGTAAAATGATTGTATGATTAGTCTTGATTGTTTCAGATTCTTTTATTGGAATATGATCATCATTAGATTCAGAAGAAAGTTGTTCAAATATGTAAGGAGACTTTATATCTACAACTTTTAAAGGAAAATAAGAAAAAATTAATCTAAAATCTTCTCTAAAATACAATATACATTGAAAACCTTTATTAATGAGAAAGAACATAATGTCTTGGATAACAATCCAAGATAAAATCCTGAACTTTTCACACAGTTCTTTCAGGTTCATTTCTCTAGTTGAGTCTTGATTGTGAAATTTATTTGGAGTCGCCAAGTGGATATTTTAACCTTTGTGTGTCTGATCATTTTCCACCATCATAGATTAGATCTAAATCTGTAAAACAATTCTGAAGAAAATATTAGTTCTCCCCAACATGGTCACCACAATGTTATCATTCAAAATTTTCTCAAGGTTAAAGAAAGAAATTTCCGAGGTAACCATAAACCAATATTTTAGACTCGGGTTCTAGCCAACCTAAGTCCAGAGAGGGCTCTCTCTTTAATTTAACTTTGTTTTGGGTGGGATTTCAGGCTATTTATTAGTTCTCATGATGTTTTGCTTTGATTGGGTGGTGGAATTAAAAAAACAGATGGGTAGAACAAGTATTCAAGCCATTGGGCTATGAAGTCAATCAAAGAGTGGCTTAACTGGATTTGATCAATCACTAAAGTAAGAGTTCATAGGGTAGGCTAGCACAACTAAAAGGAAATCTGCATATTCAAATGGATGAGGTAGTCCTAACCAGGGCAAAGGGCAATGAAGAATCCTTAACTAGGATTAAGATGAAGAAAAGAAGGATGATCAGTAGCAAAGGGCAATGAAGAATCCTTTACTATGGACCAAAGGGGGGAAACTATGAAAGTAGGGGAGCAATTAAGAATTCCCAGACCAAGATAGTTTAGTAGAAAACATGTAGAATGTAAATAGTTAAAACAAAGAGCATTTAAGCTAATTTGAGATATCATTCCTTGTTTACTTTTCAAGATATCATAAAAGACACATATGAATATTTATAACATGAAGAGAAAACAATATTTAAACATGAAGAGATAATACTTATTTGTTCCAACTGTGCACAAGAATCGAGTGAAATGTCCTTAGCATTATTTCATGACCCAGCAAAACCGGTCCAGTCTTGAGTACAATAGCTCCTTGGCTCAATATAAAATGTCTACAGAAATGTATTTTAATCCACACAAAATACTTCAAAATGTGAAGTATTTATACAAATTCTAAATTGAAATATCTTGAAAAAATATCAAGATTGGTTTTACAATTATCGCAAACTGTTTTACACTAATAAAACTTAAATAAAGGACATTCAAAACTAATGAATCTGTTTGGCACTATTTTTATGGATTTATGGTGACAAAGAAGATATAGTCAAATTTTATAGCAACTCTTAATTGATGATGAGGCATCCAAGTCACTAACTACATCCTCTCTTTGTGCATTTTGCCCTAGAATTTATGCAAAATTAGTACCTTTTTATATCTCAATACGAACTAGATATGTAAAAAGTGAAAGAGGTTATTGTAGATAATAATGTTTTTGAGATAAACCTCTCTCAATTTCCCAAAATTTAGCTCCAAATATTCATAATATGCTCTACAAAAAGATGTCAAAAACAGGACTTTCTAGGAACAACAACCTCCTCCAGTATCTCAAAATACATCTTACATTGGTCATAATAGTTTTTCCAAAACTATGACTTCAATAGGAAATTTCTGAAGAATGTACCAATTTTGCTCTGATTTCATCTTTTAACCTTAAATTTCCTTTAACTGTTTTTCACTTTTATTTTGGATAGACTTCATTATTGTTGGTTAAAGTGTTTTCATATCTGTTTAACTCTTACTGCATCCAAGTTTACTTTTACTGTTTTACTTTACCGCTCTATTTTTTCATTTGTATTCACTTTAACATGAATCTATATGCTTTGTAACTGTCTTCCCTACCGTTTATCTTCATGCTATCTTTTTTACTTGACTTGGTTTTCAATCTGATACTCTTTAACCTTGATACACTTTGACTGTTCTTTACTGTGTCCTTTTACTTTCACTGTATATTTTAGGTTTCTACTGTCTATTTCAACAATGAATCCTTTTATTTTTGTATATATCAGCATCAGGTAGTGGATATAGGTTAAGTACATACATATTTTATTCACTTGTATTGTAATTGTATTCTCTGTTTAGTTGCTCTATTTTGATTGTTAATGCTCTGTGTAGTTGTCTTCTTCTTTGTTTCCTTGTATAATTGTGTTCATCCTCTGAGAACAAGTTTTGAATGAGGTTTTCTATTGATTCTTGGAATAAACGAGTTCTGTGACTAGTATCAGAACTGTTTATCCAAAATATGATATTAGTTTGATAACCTGAAAAAATTCAATATTATTGAAGAGAACACAGGTTTTCATGAAGGGTGCTTGATGGCTCTCTGGCATAGGGATGACTGCGAAAGGGGTCGCAATAGAGTTTTGGATGGAAAACAGATGGTGAAATCGTGTTACAGAGGTTCAGGGAGGTGTTGGAGGATTTCATAGGTTTACACAGTCGAATGGACGAAAACCATGAAAACACAGGTTTTCAGATTATAAGGTTTAATGGGTAGAATTTCAAAATATGGCGTGAAAGTCAATTAAATGAACATATTGGTGGTTTATCAAAATGGCGAGGAAGCGATATTAAAGGGCCATTGCACCGCTTATGAGGCGTGGGCGGTTTTGAGGGAAGGCCACCCGATTCCACTCATCAGGCGCCACGTAGCACCAGGGTGAATAGTGAAAGCACCCATTTTGGGCGGGTTAAAGTCGGCCTTCGGAGGCCGCCCGATATGAGCATCAGCCATTAGATCAAAAGGGACCAAGTCGTATGGTGATCGGGGCGAGGATTTGACATGAGGTTTAATGGAGGGGCCTGGCGAAGATTTAAGAGTGACGAGATTTAATTAATCACGGATTATGGTGGATTAAGGGCATCGGGGGTGATTTCCTTAGCAGATGGTTTGACTTGTAATTAACCACGAATTGATTAATTATGTTAGGGTTTATTTATAAAGTTTAGATTCCAAACTTTCAGGGCGGGGCATTAATATAAGGGTTTTATTGATATATATTCGGGAAGGGTTTATATTTATTTTTGTGATTTAATACATATATAAGTGTTAGAAATCAATATGAACATGGCGAAGAATGGGTTTTAGCACTAAGTCTAATGTATCTAATTCATTTGTTTTTCATAAACACATTATAACTTAGGGTAAAAAGGTAATTTTTGAGGGTTTTTTAGGAAAAAGGGTTTACATGGGAGTAATTGCTTTCCCTTAGGAAAAAAGAGTTTAAACCTTAGGAAAAGGGGTTTTATGAGGGGAATGAGGGGGAGTGAAGAAGGGCAAATGTTTATGAGGGGATTTTTTATACTTAAGGTCTATAAGTCATTAGGTGGAGGGTCTAGTCCCTCCAGAAGTCAGAGAAATGCTTTGAGCCCCTTTGACTTAAGCTTTTAGGTACTTAAGACTTTTTTTTGGAAATTAGTTAAGTGAAAAGTGTAATGAGTGAGGGAGGTTAATCAATTTGACTTTGTGGATTTGATACATGCCAAATTATTATCCATACTTGGAACTTTGTTGATGAAGGTGATCAACATGCTTTTATCTAACAATCATCATAATTCTACAACCATTCTCCTACTTACCCACCTACTCATCCTAGCATTTTTACTTCTCTTTATTAGGGTGCACTTAAGCTGGTAAACCGTTTATTAATTTTTTTTTTTTTTTACAATAGAAATCTATATACGTTTATCCTTATTACATCCAAGGGCTCAGATTAAACAATTGAGCTTCTTTTGTTTACTCTACCTAGTCTAATTATCTGCTAAGATTAAACAGTTTGGTCAGATTTTAATTTTCTATCTATCAACATGAAATTGAAAACATGAACTAGCAAAGTTTAAACACTTTGACTATCATGGATTGTGGCATAAAGTACAAGCTGCACACAATCTTTTATTTTACATCCAAGGTAACTAGGAGTGGCATCTGGACTTGCTCACTTTCATGGTCTTTTTATTGGGGTTCATTTTTTTTCCCCTTTGATTTTTCTTTTAGGGCATACCCTCTTTACATTTTTTAATTTTTTGAATATGAAAAACATTTGCAAAAAGCAAAGGTATGTACATATTACACGTTAATCTCATCCATTAAAAAATTATGACTCCTATTGGTATAGGAACCTAACAAATACTATGAGGTTTTTTTACCTAGGAAAAAAATGCAATTCATTCGTTCAATAAAAACTAAATAGATTTTTTTTTTTTAATTATGTTATACATCTATATTTATTTTATTTCAAATTTGATAATATATATTTGATCTTCTTTGTAAAAAACTAAAGGCACTCCTAACAAAAATTGTCCCTAAAAAATGTGCACTCAAAAGAGTCTTATTTCTCTAGATAAACTCAGAGGCTCATTCTACAACCCAATATGAGGGAGATGTGTAATTTCATCCATGCTCAACTTGGAGTTGACAAGTGTCCCTTAAAAAAATATTTAAAAAAAATGTTGACTATAGTAAAAATATAAATGATTATACATATTTGGTTAGTTTTAATTAAAAACATTATAAAACATCAATGGTCCCATTCTCATTGTTCTCACTTGGTTCACTGTTAATATTACAATCTAGTATGAAAAAGATGTGGTAAAAATATTTCACTTTCACTCTTGGAGTTATAAATAAAATATTTGGATATCTATTTTAAATGATATCAGTAAAATATTTTGATATGTGTGTTATGTTGACCTTCATAAAATATTTCAATGTTCAAAGGAAAAAGTAATTAAGAGTAAAATAATTTATTTTTTAATAAAAGGGAAATATGTAGTTCATTCCATTTTTAATATAAAATATTAACATTAATAAATTATTCAAAAATACAATTTAAATAATAAATTTTTACATATATATAAACAACTATAAATTTATTTTAATCACAAAATTATTAAGCACTAAAAAGAATACGTTTTTAAATTCAAAAAAAATTACATATAAAATTATATGTGATCTTTTTGCCTCTTAATATATCCATGATTAAAAATATAATAATGGATAAAAAGGTTTGATGCCTTGTCGCAATTGCTTTGCTATGATTTCCAGTTGGTATTATCTTATCATAGTGATGTTATAACTTTCCTATTATTCATAGTGGAACAAGATTCCGAGCACCACTGATGTGTGCACAACAAAGGATGTAGACAAGACTAAAGAACAAATGATTGGGCCTATAAACGTTTTATCTTTATGTTTTAAATTGGCTTTATTCGTATGCCTTTTTGAGAGCCCCATTTCTTATTATCAATGTTCCTCTCACATCAAAGCTAAGATTTCTCAGGTGAAAATGACATTATTACAATTATTTTAGTGCATTCCTTTAACATTTTATGTAATGTCAACATTGTTTCCTGTTTTATATAAAATTATGTAACATGTTGTTTTGTCTTTTTTTCGGGTTCAAGAAGACCACGTTGGCCTTATGGCTAGTAATCTTTCTGTTAATAAATTAATTTGTGTTTGTGTGTTTATTTAAATATTTTGGTTGAATTCAATTATTATAATTGATATATTTTTTCTTTTATATATATTTAGATATTTTATTTTAGGAGTACATGTATGTTTTGGTTATTAAAAAACGTTTTCAAAGTCAACAACGGATATTAAATTATTATAATAGAATGTAAATTTGTTAATAATTATTATTTTATAATGTTAGTGTCATATTTATTTAATACTTTATGTTAAATAAGATATGATTACTTTGTTTTTAGTATAACTAATAAATACAATTAATTAAAAATATTTAAATGTATTAATTTTAACTGTTTTGAGAGACATATTCTACAACCTAGTATAAAGGTGATGTGTGGTTCTATTTATGTTCAATTTGGAGTTGACATATGCCTTTTTATAATTAAAAAAAATAATAAGATAATAATGCCTAAGTATTGAAGGTGTTTCGCAGTGCATTATATTAGATATTATTTTTTTTTGGATTCAACTGCATTAAGAAACTCATTCATCTATGACCATTTCCATTAGAGGTAGTAGTAATTAATTAATTTCTCATGATTTCTGAATAGTCCACTTAGCACTCATTGCATCGGGCGATGGTCACAGGGGTGAAAAAATGGGATTGAAACTAGTGAAATGAATCACATAACGTCAATTATCACTTCCAAAACTTACACCCGGTAAAACCAAGACTTTTCAGGAAGTCACCCATCCCATATAGTATTTTAATTATTATGCTAAGAAACACATTCTACATTACAATATATAGACAATATATGTACTCAACATAAAATTGACATATATCCTTTTAAAATATA
>APFE030582700.1:0-50812 GCA_000404065.3 Pinus taeda | reverse complement strand
CTCGGCTTCCTATGGATAAAGGATGCAAGCCTAGTGGAGTCTCCCCATATATACGCGACGGTACATGGGAGCCCAATCCGTACTAGCACTTATCGTTTCACCGTGGAGGAATCACCCAACCACTCAATGGTAAGCTACTAGGTTTAAAGACGCCGGAACACGTCTCTAGCCTAGACCTCTAGATATTTGCGTTAAGTACCAATGCGTTTTTAGATAAATTTGGTTTATTTTACGGTTGATCTTGAATTAAGTTTTAGTTTCAGGTCCTACCGTATGATCTCTCAAAAATACTTAAATGCAACTATATGCCAAAGAACATCATTTTGTTCAATGAATTCTAACTATAAGAAGAGTTGAGAATCTTTCAGACAAACAAAACGAATTCAAGAAATCACACAACCTAATGCAACTAACAGCAAGGAAATGAAACTTTTCTTTTGAAAGCACAAAATAACAAAATGCTCTTTTCCTTTCAACTATTAATGCAAAAGACACTAATTTGCTTTACTTTTCAATGACATAAAAGTTGTTTTAAAATGAATTAGAGAGATAGCAACACTAAGTGAAAGAACTAGAATCACTTAATGCAAACACAAGACAATTCCCAAGTCACTAAAAACCAGTTTCCCAAATCAAAGGAAAACAAGGGCTTATGAGCTATGTAATCTAAGCTCAACAAGACGACAAGGAATTCAAAGGAGGAAGGAAAATCACTTGGAACTCAATCAAACACTTTCAAAAATTACCAAACGAATGTGAAAACAAAAACGAAGTTGGCTGGCCGACCAAGAACACCTGATCCCAAACGGGAGGCTTGACACACACGACCACTAGATGCCCTAGGGTTTGAGTGTGAAATCAATGGAAAAAAGTGAACACCCAGAGGATAAGAGTTCAAAACCAGACAAGCAACAGTTCAACACACTTCAGCAATCGTAAAAGTTGAAACAAAATGCAAACCAAGCGACGAAAGAAAAAAGGAAGGCTTTGCAAAAACTGAAAACAAGCAATAAACGAACCCTCGTGGAATGAGGCCCCGCAAGCAAGCGAGTTACAGCTTAAACAAAATTAACAAGCCAAAAACCAAGTGGAAAAAGCAGGGGACAGCCAAACCAAGAGGTTCAGTAGGTCAATTTGGACAATAAAGAGTTTTACAGGATTAGCGCGGGTGACCCCTCAGCAACAAAGCGATGACAAGGCAACGCCTGTAGCAAATTTGTGCTGTCAGCGTGGAAGGACACGAATAAAGGGTGCTGGCCCGAAAACAAGGTCAGCGCGACTGTTAGATGTATAAGCACGATGGTAGGGAAAGCAAAGAAGTAACTGTGTGATGTCAGCGCAGCTGTTCTGAAATGAAACGCGCTAAGGCTAAAAAACAGTCAAAATTGAACCAAAAATCCCCAAACCAAAGAAAAAGGCTTTTAAGACAATTAAAGGAGTTCCCAAGATGAACCAGGAAACCAATCAACAGCAAACTGATCCCCAAGCCTTGAAAAGAAAGCAATAATCAAATCCAAAAACAAGGATGAACCACAAAGAGACAAGCAAGCTCCCCAGCGGAGTTGCCAAATTGTTGGAGAGGTAAATCCCCTCTATGGATAGAGGCGATCCCTACTAGCCCAAAGGGGGTCTAGCAACAATGAAACAATGCTACACGGCAGGATCCTAGTTGTAATTAACAAGTGGGTAAAAGAAACCTACTTGGATTCCAACGCTATGTTTGTCGAAGAGATGATCCTCTTGCTCCTTCGCTCCAGCCGATCACAGTCCTCCACTATCTTCGCGGACGGACACCTGCACAAGCAAAGAGAGAAAACACGAGCGTAAAATCTACTAAAAACAACTATGTATCAGTCAGGAAGGATACAATTTACATTAATCATTCATAGGACAAATGGAAATGGAACCATAAGAGTAGTCATCTATCTTTATTGATCAGAAATAGAGTAAGGTAGAACCGAAGTTCTGACGCTGAGTCCTTCTCTAGAGGGTCCAGCCAGCATGTCTTCCAAGCATTCACCTTTGAAGCAAATCTCCCAAGTCAAAAGAGGTCTCTCTCTCACATACAAGGCAACAAGCTCACAACCTTCCTCAAGCTCAAAAGCAATCCTCACACAACACACCAAATGCCTACAAAGAGCAGCACTAATGCACTAAGAATTCCTCTATGTCAAAGTCTATATGTTCAAAAACTAGTTGCTCATGGCAATGGTGGAGGCTTATATAGGAGAAGGAGTCTCCATGAATAGTGAAAGGATGAGCTTTCCCCCAAGAAAAGTGGGTGACCAAGCGAACAGACATGCCATAGAAAGGATGGTGACCTTTACAAAGCTAACAGCCAAGTCTGGAGTCATCTGGAAGGCTGGCTGTTAGAACAAACTCACCTAAACAGGATCAGCGCGGGTGCAAAACTGGGCTGGCGCGCTAGCATCGCATCTCAATTACAGAAGAGGTCTGGTCAGCGTGAACTTATACAAGCGGAGGGTGTGCTGTTTATGAAATTCAACCAGCGCGGAAAACACGTGTGCTTCCGCGCTGGCAGCGCAGCAGTTACACTATTATCTGCCAGTCAGCGCGGTTATTTTAGGATCAGTTGCAATGATCCAATAAACTTAGGCAAAGAGGGTTTTTTGGCCATTTCAGAGAGCATGAGCATGATGGATGTGATTTAATGACACAGTAGGGAGACTGATAAGGTGAAAGTGACATTTTACTGTGTAACACTTACTATCATTGAGACTTTAATAAGTATCACTATAAAATCTACTGATAAAATTTATTGGTCATTGTGGCTACATCTGGCCCTCGTCATCAATATAGATGATTGTTATGTCTTCTCCCGCTCATTGTGGAGGACCTACCAAGCCCCAGTGAATCATATTACCCATCTTTGGGAAACCAGTCTCCAAGATCTAACACTGAATCAGTTTGGACATCCCACAACTCAAGCTTATTGCAAGATTCCTTTACTAAAGTTTTCATTCCTCCATACAATCCTCCGATCACAAATCCATAGAGACCACTCTTGATTCTAGTTGCATTTGTACCTCCCCTACCTTTTGTTGGACCTATACCTACCATCCCATCGACGGCTAATGGGTCGTGGACTTTTGTGGGAACTTTTAGTCCACTACCACCTCCCCATTTGACAGTCAGTACCACACCTCTAATGGTAAAACCATCTATCCCAACTGTCCCAGGTTCGAACCCTATTGCAACACCCAACGTGAGTGGAACACAGTACATACTGGTTTCCACTATTTTGTGTCAACACTCGGACCTTCGACAAGCGCTACATATAGCACTCCTTATAACACTGCATATAGCATGGTTCGCATGGGTCTCTTCAAAAACCCTTTTGGCTGGAATCCATTGTTTAGTTCCAAGCCCCAGGTTCAGATGCTTGAGGGCACTGTTCCAAATATTCACATACCAATCAGGAACGTTATAGTTCCCCTTCCATTTACAGGACAATAGGGATAGTCATTGATTGACATGAACCCTCCTTATGTCAATCAAGGGCATATGGCTAATTACGTGGCTAGCGAGATCCCTCAACAACATCTCACTAGATCCATATGGGAAACCCATTCTCACCTCAAATGAGTCAAGGGGGCACTCCTTACCCTGGGGGTACTTATATCCCCAAGCATGAAAACCCCTATGGACAACCACAATATACGACTGTACCCCAAGGAAGCTATTATTCCATGCATCCAGTGTATAATATTGGGAACAACATGATGGGAGGACTGCAAGGATCCTCAAGGAATGTGTCATCACCTTGGTCCAATTTGGGGGCATTGTTGAGAATAGGATCCATCAAGGACAATTTTAGGTCAAATTTTGTAATAAAGTTGTAAAGCCTTCGCATTTTGTGGTCTTAGAGTGCGAAGGTTTCATGAGTGATAAAGGGTTTTCCACCCTTATTTTGTAAAGTAAAGTCGGTTGTAGAGATCTACCCATGGTCTGTGGACCATGGGATTGTATAAAAAGAGCTAAGAAAGTAAGTTCTAAGGGGTCATATAGTCATAGTTTTGAAGTAAGAAGTCTTGACTGATAAGGAGAGAAGTCTAAGTTTCAGGTCATAGCGTAGGTAGAGGCTCTGCTGCCGAGTGCGCAGAGGCCTACGATAGAACATTGCAGCTTAGTGTGCAGACCCCTGCAGCTGTGTGCATAGGGGGGATAGAGTTATTAATCACTTGAAATCAATGAAGAGAAGTATTCTGCAAATTCTGTGTCTCTGTTTCCTGTTAATGCATCTTGTCATATTGTGTATGAATTTTATTTGTAATGCTTATGTGATGCGTGAATGTATGTAATTATATTGGATAATAGAACAAAAATAAGGATATCTATTTACGTAGTTCTAACTGTGATTTTTTAATAAGATAAGTAAGACACTTAAACTAGTTTTGGAATCTGCATGATACGCTGCCCTAGAAGCACAAAAGTACCTGAGTCGTACGTTAGAGCTGCACCAAGGTCAATCATACCTTTTTGCAAAGGTACTGAAGGGCAGAATAAAGGACTAGTATGGCAAAGCCCTAGTGACCTATATGAAAGTAGTCATATAAGGAATAAACCGACATCACGAACATCTCAGCATGTGGAAACTTGGTTCCAACATCCCCCCATACTGCTTTGGGTGAGACTTTGGTCCATGCTCCATGGGCTGATTACAAAAGTGCCAGTAGTGTAGGTATTTATTTGGCTAACTAATGCTGAACCAGGGTTAGGCCCCACCAAGCCAACAAATAGTTCCGTTGTTGAGAATGAAATCTACATAAGAGATATGTGATATCGTATCACTGGAATCCAACTAAGAAAGAGATCGGAGACTGGTTGAATAGGAGAATCCACGAATTCACGATGCAGGAGAATAAAAATCTATGACTGACAAAGGAATGGTGGCTCGATAGGTACCTATATACAGATATCCACGAGATCTTTTTATGTTCCTTTCGAGTTGAGCTATACTAGTGGATTGCAAAGCTAGCAGATATCCAAGGAAGGTGGGGACTTGATGGTCCTATTGTTTGGACCTCAGATTTAGTACAAAGAATCAAAGCCTCTGTGGATAAGATCACCTGCATTGTTAATCATTGGCTCGATCGCATCATAGGAGGATTTGTGACTAAATTTGTGGTCGATACCTCAATCATCTACAGCGAGGCAGAGCGGTGATTTTTCAAAGGTCTACGAGGTAAGTACTTGAAGTCTTTGAATACCTAGACTAAGATGTTATTGTGCAAAAAATGGGTTATGAAGCTACCTTAATGTTCAGAGCTACGAGAAGCGGAAAACCTTATAGGAATCAAGGAAGAAAGTGTCTCGAATATATTCCATTGATTTCACCTCCATTGCGTGACGAAGAGGGAGTAGCGCAGGCTTCTCCATGAAGTGCTATTCAGTTAATAAGACAAGGATTCTCGTGACAGCCACCTCCACCCACACCACCTCCAACTTCACCACCATCACCTGCGACTTCACCCATACCACCTCCACCTCCACTGCAATTCAGCATGGGGAATTCAGTAAAGCCTCCTTTGTTCAAAGGCTTGGGAAATGAGGACCCAGACTAGTTCTAGTTCATTGTGAAAGCTGTATGGGAAGCTCAAGGTGTTACAGATGATCACATGAAGAAGGCAACACTGGTTAGTGTTATGCAGGATCGCACGCTAACCTGATACATTAAATAGTCTAATGATAACCCAAATGCTGGAGTGGCAGACATCTAGACCATGCTGAATAAATAATTTAGTAGGCATAAATCTGAGGCACAGTCGATAGTAGGGTTCAAGGAAATCACGACGAAACTAGGCGAGACACCTTGGGAATTAGATCAGAGGTTGAAGTGTAAAATTCATGAAGCTAACATGAACTTAATAGACAGATAGCACTGTGAGTGGTTCGTGGCTTCACTCCTACCACCCATAAGGGTTTTGATGTCACAACAAAAGATAACGACTCATGCAGAGGCCTTTGAGATTGCTATGAGACTGCATGAAACACTGATGAAAGATCCAAATCTAGGCGTTCAGCAAATCCATGCGTAGTTGCAAAATCTTTGCCTTGAGATGCAAAGTTTGAAGCAGGACAAAACAGTTTGGCCAAAGGTGCATGAAGAAGTATGGTGCCTGAAATTCGAGGGTCAGGGGCATGATAAAGACCATTGCTTGGTCTTTGCAAACTACATGGTAGTAAAGGGATTGATGCTGTTAAGGCTAGAAGCTCAAGTAGGACCAAGTGTAGGACCTGCATTGTGGCGCGTTATATGTCAGGTAGCAGGAAAACATACGACGAATAACTGTCATTTGCTGTAGAAGTTTGTACAAACACCACAACAGCGATTCTACAACTTCTGTAGGTTAGTAGGGCATGATCATAACAATTGGAGAAGCTACACATTCAAGATGGATAGAACACCTGCCTATAGGGTCCAGGCATAAACGTGGACCCCTGATCAGAGCACAGGGATGGCACGAACATGCTTTCAAGTGCGCAGACAAGGCCAAGGCAGAGGAGGACCTGGCAGAGGTCAAGGATAGTTGATTTTCTACAATTGCGGAGGACCAAGACATTACACCTGCAATTGCACTGACCCAACACATCCGTCATGCAAATATTGCACTTTGTTTGATCATGAGATAGAGGACTATCCTATGCTAATAGCAAGGGGCCGCTACCACCTCAGCTAACTCAAAACCTGTAGATGATGTGGTCTGAGCCTCGTGAAGAGGATCTGAATGTGAATATAGTGATCCGAAGTGGAATCGCAACAGGAGTGATAAGGGGAAACAGCACGAAGACAACACATGGATTCGCAAAGCTCCAGCAAAGGAGGCTGAATTCGACTTGGAGTGCACACGTGAAACATTCATGAAAGCAAAGAAGAGCTTCACTGAGGTCTCCACCTCAGGGAGCAAGGATTAGCCTAATCAAGAAATGGACCCTTCTATGCTTACAACCTTCCTAGATACTTTCGTGAAGTTGCTATGCAATAGCAAGGTTGTGAAGGGGTTATAGGAGCTTCTAAATAGATGCACTGAAAATGCTCCAGGTGAACCATGTGTGCTACAAAAGATTGGTAAGCATAAAACAAGGATAGGACAAGAGATGATGCTGACTGCCTAGATAGGAGAGTATGAAATGGATAAGGTTATTTTGGATCTAGGGTTAGACGTGAATGTCCTACCAAAGCAGACTTAGGAATGGATGGGAAGACCTGTGCTGCAGTGGTCTCTGATTCAGTTAAGGATGGAAAATTAGTAGAAGATCAACCTCATGGGATGGCTGCAAGGGATGACTATAGATATTGAAGGTGCAAGCACGTTGGCTGACTTTGAGGTAATAGAAATTGTGGATGACAACAACCCCTATCCTATACTCCTTGGAATTGATTGTGCTACTGATATGAATGGGGTAATCAACCTAAAGAAGCAAAATATGATATTTGAGAAGAAATCACTCTGCATCATAGTACCCCTAGATCCTGATGAAGGATTGCGCTATACTAAACCAGTTCGTGATTATGAGAGCGATGATGATCTAGACTGTATCCATAAGATAATAGTGTGAGACCAAAATTGGGTGAATCAAATAGCGGATGGACGAATTACATGGGATCACGATACTTCCTGCACCTCGGACTCTGATGAAGAATTAGAGCACTGGAAGAATCGGATACATGAAGTAACCACGCTAAGCTGTAACATGATGACCCGGTCGCTATGTTGTGTGTCGTCAAAAGTAAGAAATCTACCCACTTATGATGGCCTCAATGATGTAGATATATTTTTGGATGTATTTGATAGGGGGGTACTAGAGACGTAGCGCTTCCACGCGTTGGACTAGGAACTGTGTGCTATGCCTAGAAGATGGTGGGGTATGCACAAGGGTAGTTTTGATGATTGTCACAAGTGTAGAACAATGATGAGAACATTCTTTGGGAAGCTGAAGGTACAAATCATGGAAAAATATGATGGGCAGGATGACCCATGCACGCACTTGACCAAATGGGCTCAAGCTTATGGGGAGAAGCCCCAACTTGAATGGGTGCAATTTTTCTGTCACACCATGGAGTCATCCCTATGAACAGGTACTTAGAAATGGAGCTCCACCATGGTACAGGTGAATGGGATATTCTACACGAGGGATTCATAATGACATTAAGCTTTGAAGACGGGTTTGACTGTATCGACGAGGCGCTACAAGAAGTAAAAGATTCAATGTTTAGGATACTATAGGATTCCGTTGACCTGATTCAGCCTGATTGGACTAATCAACCGAGTCACGTGCTAGAATTCTATAGCATAAGTGCTAAAGAAGAAGATGAGGATCCACAAAAGATTAACATCCCTAAAACAAAATGTCACCGCGAGCTTAAAGGACCACAGATTGAGAATCTTGATATAACCACGCCGTTAAAATTGAAACAGGTAACATTGGTACAGAGGCAAAACCCAAATTCATGAAAATTGGAGATTACTAGGATGACTCGATGGCGGATAAGGTCATTGAATTGCTCTGTGAATACCAAGATTTATTCCCTACCAAGTTTACGGATCGAAAAGGGATAATCAGAGACCTGGGTGTTATGAAGATCACGTTGAAGCCCAACATGAAGCCAGTTGAGCAAAGACCTTACCATCTCAATCCAAACTATAAGGAGAAGGTCTTCTTAGAGCTAGACAAGATGCTCGTGGTAGGCATCATTAATCCCGTACAAGAATTTGATTGGGTAAGCCCAATGGTGGTACAGGAAAAGAAGCAAAAGCATGAAATAAGGACATGTGTGGACCTCAGGAATTTGAATGATGCTTGTGTACATGATCCTTTCCCAACTCCATTCACTGATGAAGTGTTGGACAACGTAGGTCGCTAGGAAGCATATTCCTTCACTAATGGATTCTCTGGGTACCATCAGATCAAAATCGCACCGAGGATAGGAGCAAGATGACCTTCACAACTAAGTGGGGGTGTTTTCAGTACACTGTAATGTCATTTGGATTGAATAATACACCTACAATTTTCTCGCGTGTAGTCCTTATTGTGTTCAAGGAATTTATTCATAAGTTCTTGGAAGTGTACTCTGATGACTGGACTGTGTTTGGGTTGATAAAATGCCACATCCCAAGTTTGCACGTAATGCTATATACCTTTTGAAGATACCATATCGCACTCAATGTAAAGAAATGCATGTTTTTTGTTCCTTTTGGGACCCTGTTGGGTCATGTGGTTTGGAGAAAAGGACTAATGGTAGATCCCATGAAGATCATGGTGATAGTTATCTTAGAAGGGTTGAGGACTGTGAAACAACTGTGCGCTACCCTAGGACATACTGGATATTATAGAAAGTTTATCAAAGGCTATGCCCAGATCACTATGCCTATGGAGAAGTTGTTGAAGAAGGATGGCACATTCTGCTGGGATGAGGACATCAAGAAAATCTTGGATGTATTAAAAGAAAAGATGTTCACTGTGCCGATTTTAGTCTTCCTGGATTGGAAGGAGTTTCATGTACATGTTGACACGTCGTTTATAGCACTGAGAGTAGTACTAACATAGGCTTGCAGAGGAGACTTGGACCATCCTATAGCATTCGCAAGCAGAAGGTTATCCAAGGCGGAGAAGAACCATTCCACCACCGAGCGTGAGGGGTTAGCCATGGTATACGCACTCCAAAAGTTTAGACACTATTTTCTGGGTGGTCATTTTAAGATGTACACAGATCATTTTGCGTTGAAATACCTGGTGAATAAGCCTGTGTTGGGGGGGAGAATCTGTAGGTGGTTGTTATTGTTCCAAGAGTATTATTTTTAAGTTATTGTTAATCCTAGATGACTGAACACAGGACTAGACCATCTGTCATGCATCAAAACAGGGGAAGAGCCCACTAATTTGGAGGAGGGATTTCCTGACGTGCAGCTCTTTACAGTGCACATCAGGAATGGTTATTTTGAAGATCTCATACACTTCCTAATGGCAGGAACTGCCCCAGAAGGATGCACTGTCCAGTAGAAGAAGGAGTTAGTGGTGCGCGCAACATAATTTTGTGTCATTGCTGGTCATCTATACAAATTGGTGTTTGATGAAATATTGCGACGATATCTACCAGAGTTTGAAAGGAGTAGCATCCTTGTAGACGCTCATGGGGGTGCTACGAGAGGGCATTATGCAGGGAGAGTGACTGCGCAGAAGATTCTACGCGTAGGGTTATGGTGGCCAACCCTACATCAAGACTCAAAAGCGTATTGCAAAGCATGTGATGTGTGTCAAAGGACTAAAAGGCCATCACAAAGGGATGAGCTACCTCTTAATCCACAGATAACGTTACAACCCTTTGAAAAATGGGTGATAGACTTTGTGGAACCCATTCAACCCCAAGGAAAGAAGACAGGAGCAAGGTACATTATCACCACGATGGAGTATTTGACTCAATGGGTGGAGCCACAGACTATGAAGGATTGTACAGGTGGGACTGCTATGAAGTTCCTCTTTGAGTATGTATTGACACGATTTGGTTGTCCAAATATTTTTTTGAGTGAACGCAGTACGCACTTTCTAAATGAGACGATCAACACGCTGATGGAGGAATTTCAAGTATATCACCAGAAGAGCATGCCTTACCACCTGCAGGCTAATGCGATGATGGAAGCATTCAATAAAGTATTGGAGAATGCACTGAACAAGGTTTGCAACACTCAGCGAAGTGATTAAGACCTATGCATGCTCGTAGTACTATGTGCCTATCAGACGACATGCAAGAAGTTGACTAGAAAAACAACCTTTAGGCTTGTATATGGTGTTGAAGTAGTAATGCCCATGGAATACATTGTACCTAGTCAGCGCATAACAAAACTCACAGGTATGATGGATCATGGAGCCCTGGAAGAAAGGCTCACATAGTTGGTTGAACTTGACGAAGAAATATTTCTAGTTGGATTTCACCAATAGGTCCAAAAGTAGAGCGAAAAAGCATGGCATGATCAGCACATTACGCTGCACACCTTTAGGGTAAATGACCTGGTTTTTTTATATGATAGCAAGATTGATAAATTTCCATGGAAGTTCAGAATGCACCAGTTAGGGACCTATGTCATTAAGGAGATTATCGATGGAGGAGTGATTTTGTTGGTTAAATTGAATGGAGATCCCTTCCTAAGAAAGGTGAATGGAAGTCGATTGAAGACATACACCAGTGGTCTGGCCATGTGACTATATGAAGGTAGCACAATCTTAGCACTCCATGTAGTTGAAAGGAGGCATGGGACTATAAACTACACTGCTTGGGTTGAGGGGTTTCATGATTGGAGGATTGTGCGAAGAAAGCAAGTGTCACAAGGTTTGCGACAACATGAAGGGAGCTGCGCTACCCATGGAGAAATTGCGCAGGTCAGCTAGAAAGTGACCGTTAAAGTCACTGTTCATGTTTTGATGGTAGAAACACGGTGAAATGGAGAGGGTGGCTAGCATTTATGATAGAATGTATGGGTCAGATCCTTGAACTCTATCGCCAATTCTGCATTAATGAAACAAATTTGGGGGGAACGGTCGGATTTGAATTCAAAATGCCTTATAAATTAAAGGTGGCTATCTAGTGAAAAGCACTTGGCATTTCAAGAATTGAGTTGTTGAGTTCTCAGGCACACATGAACCATGAGCACTTTGAAGTTACGATAGCCAGTTTAGTATTTGAGACACTACCGAAGGAGACATAGGAGTTCTTATAGAACATCATGTCGACACCCACGGAAGCTATAGATACCACAGTAAAGGAGTAAATGTTAGAAATTGAGATGGAGGCCGAAGAAGCTACACCCAAAGTAGTTGAAGTATTAGTAGGAGTCCCTAAATCCCCAAGAACGCCAAGACCGAAGCCCACCCCAACCAAGGAGAGTGCAAAGGATAAGAAGGGCAAGCAGCCTACCATACCAGTGTGTGCATCACCGAGAAGAAACCCATTGAAGCCCACCGCATAGGAAAAGGGTGAAGCCATCAACCTGGAGTCGGAGGAGGAAGAAATCGAAGACATCTCGATGGACGATGAGGATGTGGGAGTAGATGTGGAGGAAGTTGAAGCGCATGGTGCTGACCCTATCACTCGATTGCTTGAGTATGTCCCTCTATGCAAAGGCAATACTAAGGTGCCACAAGATATCGATGAGAGCAAGGTCCCCTTGCAAACCCCTCTATTGTGAGATGAAATTGTTTTTGAAGGACCGTGCATGGGGCGGGTTCCTTTGTTAAAACTTGAAGACTGGGACTTGGCTGACCATGAGAAGTTCCCACGCATGGAAATTGAGAAGCTGATGCATCGCATTATTGATACACCACCTAAATGGCCACATTGGAGCAGCAGAAGTCGCTCAAAGCAGTAGATAAGACAGGGTTGCTCAACCTGCTTTAGTTGTCGCACTACAACTGCACCCTGATTACAATATTGGCCATCAAGCAGCTATTATACTTGGTGCATGTTGGGTGTCTGTGGCTAGAGGAGCCAATACCCATCACTGACAGATTGATCCATAGGATAACTTGATTGCCTTACATGGGAGAAAATACATCCATGATATTTGGTAGGAAAGGTGGTGAGCAGGCCCTCGTGGAGACCATGAAAGAAATGTTTAAGCTGGTGAAGAAGTCGCGCAGATACGCCATATCCAACATCTATGAACCTACTGTAAAGATGGCTATGGAGAATTTAGCAGGGAAGGTGATGAGGAAGTGTCACACCGATGAGGTGCCGACACCTATCATCGCACTAGCAGCCCAGTGCGCTGAAGGAGTTTAGTTCAATTAGGCAGACTATCTCCGTTGTGAGTTCCTTGCAAGCTGCCGTGAAGTAGAGGATCTTAGCAAGACATTCCACTACGTGTAGCTCTTGCTATCAATAATGCTGCTAACATGGGAGTTGCTAGAGGATAGCCAATTCCCTTCGGTGGCGCCAGACCTACTAGAAGTAGTGAAGTACGCTTCGCTGTGGGCGACCAAGGATGTGCAGCGTGTCAAGGACAACAGGATCTTCTGGTTCTTGATGGAGATGAACATCCACATGCAAATCAAATGAAAACCACTATTTTTTCCTATGGTTTATGCCAACCTACAGGGCTACGCAATGTTTAAAGTAGATTTTCACCATGTATGCATCAGGGCATGGAAGGACCTTGTACAGACATGGTATGACTTGCCTTACCTAGAAACGGATGACACCATTGATGCAGTACTTGATCGATGGCCGGAAAAATGGCACACAACAGCAGACTTGGTGGTGGGAGGGAGAAAGTCTGCCATGTAGAAAAAGAAGGAGGAGGCCAAGCTCAAGCTGACGCAGTTGAGCAAAAAGAGAAAGAAGGAGGCTGCTGACAAGGCCCAGGCAAAGCATGGTGCTACTCATCATTCAGAGAAGCAAACAGGTGGAATAGAGTGGGGTTCTGACAAAGGCTCAAGGTTTCCTTCACCTAAGACAGAGGAAGAGATAGATGAGCAAACAGAACAACACGGTGAGGATCCACAGGTGACGTCCACCTGCATCAAGCATCCAAGGGAGCAGAAGAAAGGAGGGTCCAGGAAGAATTCCAAGGCCATTAAATCATCATTGGACCTAATCACTCACATAGAGGGCGATTTGCATTACATCGGTGACAAAGTGTGGGATGTCACTGCAGAGGCCCTACAACAGTTTGAGTAGCAGCAGCAAATAATCTTGGGGCCTACCTAGACAATTTTGCAGGAGTTTGAGACCCACGCATCATAGGCTGGCATGGTGTCGACTAGCCTTACCATCGGCACTTCAGAACCTTCCGAGATGTTGTGCACAAAGTCCTCCAACATGATAGTGTTGCTTGATGGAGCACTGACCGTGGAGAATGATGATGACAAGCCCACTATCAGCGCCCTAGAGGGAGTAGGGTTGAATCTAGTAGCGCTCCCTGGTGAAGCACTCCACCTCTTGCAGGATGGAGTGATTATGGAACCGAGGGCCCATGAGCACTGCACCATCTAGGTGATTAGTCAACATCAGATTAACAATGAGAAGATGGCACTACAGCGAGACTCTGCCATCATCGTTGTAATCTAGGTGACCAATCATAACAAGTTTATAATGCAGGTCATCGAGGAGGCAAGCCCAATGGTCCCAGAGTTGGCCATTTTTGAGGAAAAACCAATCGAGGTGCGCGTTCACAAGATAGCTATGGGGGTGTGTGATGCTCATATAGAAATGGCGAGGGTTCAGTTGGAATTGAAGCTGCAAATCATAGAGTTACAGTTGAAGGCCTAGCCTTCAACTCTGCCAGAAGTAAAGGAGCAGTTGATTACTGCTGTCACAGAAGCAATAGCGGCGGTTGACATTGTCGTAGCAAACTACACGTAACTTTTTGAGTAGTTTTCCAAGGTCCTGACAAGCTTACAGGAGGACCCTGCTATACAGTGACTGGAGATAGAAGAGCACGAGCTACAACTACGCTATGATGAGGTCAAAGGCATAGTGCAAACCGCCGCGCTCACACAGAAACTAGCGAAGCTACAGGAGGCCAAGTAGTTGAAAGAGCAGGTGGATGAAGCATTGCACAAGGAAGTAGTGCTAAAGGCACGATTGAAGCCCTGGATGGATGAGGCCTACATGGTTAAACCCTCTATTGAAGGAAATATTGTGACTCTACAAGCAACTCAGCAAAAGCTTCAGGCTGACAGTTTAAGAGCAGTGCCTGAGTAGAAGGTTGAAGACGCAAAGCAGGCGGTCGCATAGTGCACTACCAAGTTTGTAGTCATACGGGTCGATGTGGGAGGTCTTCACGCTAAAATCTCCACACCTGCCGAGTGACTTGCGGGCAACTCATGATGTTTGTGTTGGGGGCCTACTGGGAGCAAGGTCCCCCAAGGACATTTTTGGGGCTAAAAGCCCATGATTTGGGTCAAATTTTGTATTAAAGTTGTAAAGCATCCGTATTTTGTGGTCACAGAGAGAGAAGGCGTCATGAGTCATAAAGGGTTGTCCACCCTTCTTTTGTAAAGTAAAGTTGGCTTTAGAGATCTGATTGTATAAAAAGAGCTAAGCAAGTAAGCTTTAAGGAGTCATATAGTCATAGTTTTGAAGTAAGAATTCTTGAGCGATAAGGAGAGAAGTCTAAGTTTCGGGTCATAGTGTAGGTAGAGGCTCTACACCTGAGTGCACAGAGGACTAGGGTAGAAGTCCACAACTGAATGCACGAATGCCTGTAGCTGTGTACACAGGGTGGATAGAGTCTGTAATCACTTGAAATTAATAAAGAGAATTATTCTACAAATTCTATGTCTCTGTTTCCTGTTAATGCATCTTCTCATATTGTGTATGAATTTCATTTATAATGCTTATGTGATGTGCGAATGTATGTAATTACATTGGATAATAGAACACAAATAAGGATATTTGTTTATGTGGCACTAACTGTGATTGTTTAATAAGATAAGTAAGACACTTAAACTAGTTTGGGAATCTGCATGATACGCTTCCCTAGCAATGCGAAAGTACTGAAGCCGTAGGTTAGAGCTGCGCAAAGGTAAATTGTAACTTTTCGTAGAGGTACTGAAGGGCAGAATAAAGGTCTAGTTTGGAAAAGCCCTAGTGACCTTTACAAAAGTAGGAATAGAAGGAATAAAATAACATCACAAACATCCTAGGGTGTAGAAACTTGGTTCCAGCATCCCCCCATACTGCTTCGGGTGAGACTTCGGTCTACGGTCCGCGAGCTGATGTCAAAAGGGCTAGTAGTGTAGGGATTTGTTTGGCTAACTAACGTTGAACCTGGGTCATGCTCCACCAAGAGAACAGGCATCAAACACCTTAATTTATCTAGCAATGCTTCACATCCTCGACTTGCGCAAACTCACCAATGACCCCATCTATCACAACTTACTTTGTCCTCCAATCCCACAAAAAATTCGCACAGAAATCCCGAAGTTCAAAGGGAAACAAGGGTAGGATCTAGGTACGCACATCACCACCTACCTTTTATGGTGTGTTTCTAACTCCATGGTGAACGATAGTATCTAGTTTCTTCTCTTTCCCCGCACCCTTACAGGAAACACAGCTAAGTGGTACATTGAGTTATGACAAGCCCTAGTCAATACCTTTGGCTCTTTAGCGATGAAATTTTTCAAGCACTTTTAGCTACCCATCCACTATGAAACTCAGACAGAACTCCTTACTTATTTACATAAAGACACCGCCAACCACATCTTTGATCACATTCATCAATGTAGACATAGGCGAAGGTTAGTCAAATCTCCCCTACTAGACTATCTATTAGCAGATTGGTTCTACAAATCTCTTCTCCCTCGAATCGCTAAAGATGTCGCCTTAGGTAGTGTGGCCACTGAAGACTAATCCATTCGTTGTGCCCAGCACTTAGATTTGATTTACTCATAGTCTGGCACATTATACAACGTCATTCCCAATGACCCTAGAAACTTCAATGCTCCCACTACTCAGCAACGCAGTGCGCACACCGATGGCATTATCGGTGCTACCTCCAGGGCTACTGTTCAACAATTTAGTGGTCACATTGCCCAGTTTTTAGTTGACCCCACTACCCAATCAACTACTCTTCCTACTGCCATGATAAAATCTGTGCAATCTACACAAAAACCCGGCAGTAAGAACAAGAAGAACAAGAAAAATACCACTCCTTCTGAAGAGAAATCAACCAAATAGTACAACCCAAAGGAAAGAGCTATTGCACCTCCTGACAGTGGAAAATACAAAGCTGTCAAGTTCCCTTGCAAAATCTATGTGGAATACCATATGACACATCGTTGTCCATGTCTCCATGAATGCATAGATTTCCTTGCTAAAAAGGACACTGGCCATACCTTGCAGCCCGTAACAATCCTTTCCCTTCTCAGCAGCAACAGAATATTATTGCAAATCAACCCTAACCCCCGGAAGGGGGAAATGGTGGTTCGCATCATCCTTCAGCTAGTGAAGGACCATCTACCATTTACACCTTTGAGATGGTAGATCTTCAAACAAGATACAAAACTTATGGATCTCTAGTTGCTAATGTTGAGGAAGCCTCCTAAACTCAAAACCCACTGCCGCCTAACGATCTCCACATTGACAGGCCAGTTGCTGATATTGTGATTCAACCCCCAAAAGGGGCAGTTCATCATGCAATGCATAATACATCTGAACATGCTACCCATAACTACAGTATTGTAGAATATTTTGTGAAAGAACCCTCATCTATGTCAGCGCTCGAAGTATTGCAAACATGTCCAGCACAAAGGAAAGCTCTACTTTTTACAATTGGTGGGGTTAACCCTTAGGATTCCATGCTTGTAATTTTTGACATGGACAAATGTAAATGTCCCCTTTCACACTAGATTCCATTTCAGGTGCAAATATTTATGAAAGGGAGAGGGGCACATAGAATTGTCATTAATGAAGGGGCTTCAACTTGCATCATGTCAGCTTCATGTTGGCTCACCTTGGATTCTCCAACCCTCTCTCCACCGTAAAATTTCCTTTAGGCATTCAATGGCCATAAATCCATCCCAAAAGGTTACCTTTCTGACTACCCCATCACTCTGAGTGTGAAAATGGTAATGGTGGACAGTGAATTCATAGGTCGTAAACTCGACTATAATCTGCTTTTGGGCTGCAGTTGGACTTATTCTATGAATGCCATTGTGTCTTCGGTTTTCCACCTCATCCTCTTTCCATTGGATGGGAGAATTGTTATAGTGGACCAATTGTCCTTCTACACCCCATATTACTCATGATTGCCTAGTAGCTCTATACCTTTAGTGGGTGGCATACCTGACACTTATATCAGTATCAATACCTATCTGTTGACGGGTTCTCCCCTAATGGTTTTTTTTCATCTCCCGCCACCCATAGTTCAGCAGAAAATCTCTATGGTCTCATGTATTCCTCGTAAACTGATCCTTGGATCCTCCCAC
Source organism: Pinus taeda (assembly GCA_000404065.3). Lineage (NCBI taxonomy): Eukaryota > Viridiplantae > Streptophyta > Pinopsida > Pinales > Pinaceae > Pinus > Pinus taeda. Next base: position 32,866 of record APFE030582700.1, on the reverse strand, counting down.
CTCCTTCAGATATTGACTTTGGCAGAGACAAATGTCATTGTCACCATCCAAATTGGTCTATCAAGGCATTCAGTCTGCATCTGATTCTCTAGTCATTTTAGTCATGACCAACAGTATGGCATCCACTCCCATAACTTCTCCCTCTAATGATCTCCTCAATCAAGTCCTACCTTTCGATGAATCTACTCAAGAGATCATGTGTTTATTGGAGCAACCTTGGGAAACCTCTCACCGTTGCATTTCGATATCTGATTTGGACGCAATGCCTGTACAAATCTTGTCCTTTGTACCACCTAAGATTGTTCCCTCGAGTTATACAACCATCCAAATTTTGGATTTAGAATGGAACATGGGAAATCTTTAAAAGATAATGCTCATTTATATCTTAGCCAAGACGTGCATCGTGGAAAATATTCAGATTGGAACCAACTGCAATCTTGAGGAAATTGCAAGCTTCACCTACCCTTTTACGGATTTCGCGATGTTTTCCCTTGGTCTTATGAAGAAATGCATGGTATAGACCCTTCTATTTTCAGGCATAAGATCAAGAAGTACTGAGCATTCTTTTTATGGTATTTTTCTTGCACGTTAATCTAAAAATCCTCGAGTCTCCTTCTTTGGGCTTGTTAAACTACTATAAAGAAGATATGAGCATGCTCTTTTTGGGACTTTTTCTTGCTCTTGAACTGAAAAATCCATGAGATACTTCTTCAGGCTCGTTAAAATCTTATCAAGAGGATCTAAGCAACTCTTTTTCTCTCTTTTTCTAGCTCATTAAACTGAAAAAGATAGTCTGAGTATTCTTTTTAGGGACATTTTCTTGCTTGTAAAATTGAAAAAACCCTGAGTTACTTCTTCAATCTTGTTAAAAACTTATGAATAATCTCTGAGCATTCTTTTGAGGAACTTTTTCTTTCTCATAAAATTGAAAAATCCTCAAGTTTTCGTCATCGGGCTCGTTAAACTCCTACAACGATGGTATAAGCACTTTCTTTTTTGGGACTCTTTATCGCTCTTTAAATTGAAAAATACCAAAGTTTTTTCCTTCTGTAGTTTCATTAAATCTACAAAGAGGGAATGAGCAGTTCTTTTATCTATTTTTCCTCACACATTAAACTGAAAAAGGTACCTTGACTTTTCTTCATTTGACTCATTAAAATTTGATGAAGATCTATTGAGTTTTTCGTCGAATGACTCATAAAAATTTCATAACGAATATCGAGTTTACTCCATCTCCTCGTACTTGTAACAAAATGAGGAAAACATCTATTGAGCATTAGTTTATCTCTTTATCCAAACTCATTATATTAACTTATGGAAAAGGAACCTTTTCGGGTATATATTAAACCTTTGTCGCACCCAGTTAAAAACTATGACAAAGGGACCACCCTGGAGTTAGTCTTTATCATCTTTTCAGATTCTCGAAATATGAAAAGACCACCGAGTTTACCCATCTGGACTCATTAAATTAAAAAGATGAGGAATGGAGTCACTCTTTACGATATTTTTAGACTCTTGAAATATAAAAACACCAATGAGTTTACCCATATGGACTCACTAAATTAATCAGATGGGGAAAGTGGACAATAAAATATCTTTATGTCAGTATTTTGAAAAGAGTTTCTTGGCAGTGGTCATTCCCTTAAACATGGCACTCCCTCAACAAAACATTCCTTGTGATGGCCTCTCAATATGAACCTTACTATCCTATGAGTTTAGCATATATACCCCGATGTTTTTGCATCTTTGTATCGTAACACTCTTTGGTGTTCATGAGTCGAGTGTTGCATGGTTAAAACCTTTGTTTCATGTCTTCTATTGTTCAAGGGAAAACATTTATCATTTTTTTCCTCAATCAAACCATCACGTATATTCTTCCATCATGCCCTCTTTAATTTTGACTCAATGCTCAAACTATTGTTCAAAAAACAATCATTCTTATCCTATTTCATGTCGACTAATGTAGGACACATTATTGCCTACCTTTTGACAGGTCTCTTCCTAACGGCTTCAACACTGTATCTAGGAAGTAGACCCAGAAACACCTCAGTGCCTTGGAACTTGCAGACATCGGTGGACGGTTACCTTGTTTTTGGTCAGGGGTTTTCATTATTGGCTCCTAGTTAAACGATTCTATAATTTCTCGATGACAAAACATTATCCACACTCCCTATTGTAGAGCTATAACTAGGGTCTCTTTCACCTCTAATTATCCCACATTAATAAGTCAATCCGCGAACGTTTTGTTATTGCAAAGAGTATCTCAATCCGAGGCTATTCGTCAAAGTAATGCTTAGTAGTACAGTGTTCAGAAAATACAAGAGTAAACGGATGCTAAACTATGACTAAATTACTTCAAAAGGATAAAATCACACAAGGCAGCTTATTAGTCAAGGGTGTGGAAGCGATAACCCATCCCTCTAGAAACTTATGGAAAGGAAATTAGAGCATGGACCATAGGTCTGGGAGCTAGGCAGCGACTGCTGAGGCTCACTACAGCCTTAGACCTTCTCTCACACCAAAGAAGCAAATGCAAGTAAATGGAATGACAGAAAGTCAAAATAGAACAGCAAATAGGAAATGGAACAACAGTAAATGGAACAACAATCAAAAGAACTAAGTCTCGCAAGTCAGAACCAAACTTGCTCTATTGAACCAAACTCATACTCTGCGATGAAATAACAATATTCTCTCTTAAGGAAAATTGGATGGAATGTACTTTATGGAACAACACTCATTGATGAATTATCGAACAACAATAATCGATCATATATGCACACCTCACACTAATATAGTAATCTGACAATTAAGGATAATACGACTATGTTTCCAAATAGAATAACATCACTTTCGGATTCCAATAATAAGTATTTCAAATGAATCCAATAACAGTAATATTCAGTGCAGACGCTCTGTAACAGAAATAGCTGGTTTAGACTAATAACATGCAATCAACTCTGAAAAGATTCAATCATGCAATGCAGAGTCACTACGCGGATTTCCTGAAAGAAAAATTAATGAATTAATCGTAGCAGAGCATGAATAGCACATGAAAAGCATATCAAATTACCGAGCAATAAAGATAAGAAAACCACACAGAAATCAAGTTATAATGATACAAAAGCAAGTGTCCTTCGGAGCCGGGCCCTTAGCTTCCAATGGTACACCGCCTTAGATTACTCCAGATGCAAAGATGAAATAAACACCAAGTCTTTTATATTAATGCATCAACAAACGTACAGTAAACCAGGTCTCAGTGAGACTTAATGATCAAAGTTTAGTCTAAAAACTGAAAGTTACAAAAAAAACTCCCTTTGCTTAACGATGTTGTTCCTTTTTATAAAAGTAACGACGGCGATATCTAGGTAACAAAAATAAGTAAAACAACGATCCCTCAGGATCAAAGATCCTGAGGGATTCGCCAAGCTGTTAATCCTTTACTTTTCTTTCCCTTTTTTTCCAAATTGGTATCCCTTCTTCCTTTCCTGGGTTGTTCTGCTTTGATTTTCTCGATCTCGTTTGCATCTGGTTCCCTTCTAGAGGGACAACCGTTATTCCTCCTCTGTCTTTCCCTTTTGAATGGAAGCTCTTTGTTTCCACCTTTCCCTACATAGAAAAATGACAATTATCAACGATTAAGCTTTCCATGTTAATTCTCACACGTTTTATTAGAATTCTTTCTTTCTTTGGGTTCATGATGTAGAAAAGGTTACAAATGTTACTGAAAAGCCACTAAATTGTTTGTCAAAAGCATACCTTTTGAGTGCTCCACACACCCCCCTGCTTACCCTGTTTCATGCCCTCATGAAAACATTATAGTTAACATGCAAGGTGGTAAGAGAATAGGCCGGAGAGGGAACCTCGTGTGGAGGCCTACAACCATGATGAGAAACTAGATCATCAAAGACCTTGCTTTATTTTGTTCCCGATTGGTGTCTCTTATTTCCTCATCATGAACGGGCAAGTTTTCTTCTCCTGCCTTTTCTGCATGTAATTTCTCAGGTGTTTCTTCCTTCGAAGGTCCGTCAGGGAGGCCTGCTGGGCTGGAGGGTTGGCCATACTCCCCCATATTGGCAAGGATTGCAGCCAATTCATCTTCACCCACAGGGTCCCGCGGTGGGCTGCCCTCCAGCTGTACTACTTCCTCCTCTTGATTGGCCTGCTCAGTGACTGCCTTGGAGTGTTCAGCTTCTATTTCTATTTCGGAGTGCTTGTCTCCCTCCTCGACTCCTTCTCTGGGCTGCTCAACCTCGGCCCCAGATTGTTCAGCATTTTCTTCGGAAGGTACTCCTTCTGGTTCTGGAGGTTCTTTCGTAATCTTGATTGGTTGGCTATTGTTCTCGTGGATCTTTTCCAGCCTCCCTCTTATCGGGGCTAGCCAGTCTAATTTCCTTGGTCTCTCAGGTTTTTCAGGTGTACTAGCAACATGTTTTTCTGCTACCAATTTTCTGCATTTTTTTTGTCGTTCTAGTGTATTTGAAGAATGTTTTCGTTTTGGAGCAACATGTTTTTCTGCTGCCAATTCTCTACATTTTTCTGATCGTTCTGGTGTGCTATAGGAATTTTTAGGTTTTGGGGATGGTGCAGCCAATCCCCCCTCGATCATTGCAATGAACTCGTCCCAGCTGCTCTGCTGTTGAGTGAGACTATGGCTCACTATCAATCGAATCAATCCATGGTGGCTAACAACTATTTCTACGTGTTGTGCCTTTTTCAGGCTTTGGGCCGCATCATGCAATAATGAATTTAAGAGTGCAGATAGATTTACAGAACATTTTTCTTTCAAAACAGCTAAGAGTTTAAGATGACGTGGTCTTACCACATCTTTCCTCCCTTCGCAAGTGATGTAGCTCTGCACTATCTTTGCTAATTCGGTCCAGGGTTCTCCTAACGTTGCTGGCAGAACTCCCTTCCCCTTAACTGTCAAGCTTTGGCCTTCATCCTGGAAAATCTCCATAATCTTTTGTAGTCTTTCTTTCTTCAGCGTCCATACAGGTCTGGCGGCTGGTAGTCCTGAGACTTCTGCAATTATATCATCAGTGACCGCTATCTGCCTCTCTCTTACTATGGAGTAGTTCTCCTGCAGATTTTGCAGAAACTACAACACCACTGTTTCATTCGATTCTTGTAGGTGACTGAAATAATTCAGCCACCCCGCCTTTTCCAGGATCTCCCGGGCAGCAGCGAAGACTGTCAACTCTTGAGGTTCGCTTCGGATTGCCTTTCCCCCCATGGTTCCACTCAGAATTCCCAATGGAATAGCAACTGCCTGTGCTGTTTGAGACGCAGAGAGGGTGATCGTCGCAAGGTTTTGGAAAAGAACACAGAGTATGCAACAAAAATGGATTGTGGATGGCAACTTTCGTAAAAATAGAATTATCATACCGTTAAACCATGCCATACCTTCGTACACTATCTTCCCCGAATGGTGTGCTGACACGTAATCCGTGGAGTAATGAGGTTACCTTCCCCCTACGCGATCTGATAGGTTGTCCCAGCCATCAAATAGAGGAGCAGCAACCATTCTGTAACCAAGTCATAAAGGAACAGCATATGAAATTATGCCATGTTTTAGATAGACAACAAAATACTAAAATCGAGGCAAAAAGGTGGATCGTGTTTTACATAAGAGCCTACGTGATATGATGCGAGGCCGGGGGATGGGATGTCTATCAATCGTACGAAATCTCCAGCGGTCATTGTCAGTTCCGTTGCCATGATTGGTGGTAATGAGTGTTCATGCGATGTATACATCGGGACATAAAATATGATCTATTCATAGGATATAAGAGACAAAGAAGTATTGATATCATACCTATTGGTGTAAACATTACGACTTCAATACCATTAACAGAGCTCTGCTGCTGACAGGTGTTCATAACCTTGGCAGAGTTGTTTATTTCACCCTCGGAACCATGATCCTTTGTGTGTATTGTGAAGAGTATTTTGTCAAAATGTAGGCCATTATGCTGGCTTGATAACCAGGTAGCCATAATGCCATTCACAAGGTAGGTGTGAAACTTGGGCAGGCCGGCTCGTGATGAGACCCCCTGTTCCAAGGTCTATTTATTTAGTGTACCTTTGGACCATATCCCTGGTGTGGTGGCCATAATGGAAATGCCACTTCGCTTCCATCCTTATGATCATGGTAGGCTGGCTCTTGATGAGACCCCCTATCCTGCATTTGACAATTGATAATCCATATTTACTTTTTTTTCTTTTTGCAGAGCACTTTTTCTTATTTATTTACACATAAGGGTGGTTTAGAACTCCTTAAGAGTGGGAATGGTGGAAGAAGTCTTATCATCCCAATAGGAAGATATAAATCCTCTGCTCTTATCCCTAAGTAATAATCAAAAAAAAAAAAAATTGGGGAAATCATCATGATAAAGATAACGAACCAGAGCAACGGTAATAAGACAATGACAACGAAGATGAGAAGTAAGTGTGTCCCTCCTCTTGTCCTCTTATCAATAATATGCCTTATAAAGATAGCGATCTATGATCCGCTGACTTTGATATGTCATGATTTATGTTCATTGCATAAGTGCATAGCTGTATCTTAAAGACTGGACAGAACATGGGCGAAAAGCATCCTCAATATCATCAAAGAGAGCAAAAACATGCCGATGGTGTTCCTTTTGAAAAAGGAATAGTAGAAAAGAATCCATGCAAAAAAATACTTGAGATGTCATTTCTTTAAAAGGAACAACAAAAAGAATCAGCAAAAAGAATGTTGTTCCTTTGGAAAAGGAACAATAGAAGAGCAAAAATGTTGTTCCTTTTGAAAAGGAATAACAAAAAATCACAAATGTTGTTCCTTTTGAAAAGGAACAGCAGAAAATCACAAATGATGTTCCTTTTGAAAAGGAACAGTAGAAAATTAGAAATGTTGTTCCTTTTGAAAAGGAACAGCAGAAAATCACAAATGTTGTTCCTTTTGAAAGGAACAGCAGAAAATCACAAATGTTGTTCCTTTTGGAAAGGAACAACAAAAAATCACAAATGTTGTTCCTTTTGAAGAGGAACAACAAAAAATCAGAAATGTTGTTCCTTTTGAAAAGGAACAGTAGAAAATCACAAATGTTGTTCCTTTTGAAAGGAACAGCAGAAAATCACAAATGTTGTTCCTTTTGGAAAGGAACAACAAAAAATCACAAATGTTGTTCCTTTTGAAGAGGAACAACAAAAAATCAGAAATGTTGTTCCTTTTGAAAAGGAACAGTAGAAAATCACAAATGTTGTTCCTTTTGAAAAGGAACAACAGAAAATCACAAATGTTGTTCCTTTTGAAAAGGGAACAACAGAAACACAACAATGCTGTTCGTTTTGAAAAGGAACAACAGAAACATGCAAATGCTGTTCCTTTTGGAAAAGGAACAACAAGGACATGCAGAATGCAAAAATCAAAATGAAAGAAAAGAGAAAGATCAATGAAAATGTTAAGAAAACATATATATAAAAACTTATGTACAAGTTATAGAAAAAAATGAATTCCTTACTGAATTATAGGTGAGGAAGATTTTGCTTCCTCTCCTAAAATTTCCATATCAGTGTCTCGATGTAGCTGCTGACAGAAGGATTCTCGAGTGAGTGGCTTGCGATAGAGACGAAATCGGTGGCCATTTACCTTGAATGCATATCCAGAACCGTCGATTGTGATCAGAGTGAGGGTCCCATTATCATGTACTTTCTAGATTTCGTATGGTCCCAACCAACGAGTCTGAAGTATCCCCGGGAAGTCCTGAAACCAAGAGTCATATAACAGAGCCCAGTCTCCTTCATGAAAGACTTTGTTCTTGATGAGTGCATCATGCCATTTAGCTCGCTGCTATTGAATAAGTGTTCTATTCTGTAATGCAGAGATCCTGATTTCGTCCAATTCATTAATCTGTTGTAATCGATTGATTTGTGCCTCACTTAGATCTAGGCCAACTTCCTGTGCAGTTCGTAGCATTTAGATTGCGAATTCTATGGGGGAAATAGGTTGTTTTCCAAACACTAATTGATAGGGTGAATAACCGGTGGTACTTCTCCATGTGGTTCTATAAGACCACAATGCTTCAGGTAATCGGGCGGCCCAATCATGCCTATATGACGCAATGGTTTTTGTTAAAATTTATTCTATTACCTTGTTGCTACTTTCTACTTGCCCATTCGCCTGGGGGTGATATCGGGTAGTAATTTGATGCTGGACATGATAATTGTTAAGTGTTGCAGCTAATTTGTTTCTGGAAAATTATGGTCCTCCATCTATAATTATTTCTCTCGGAAGGCCATAACGTACAAACAAATTGGAACAGGAACTTTATTACAGAATCTTCTGTATCTCTAGGCAACGCTTCGGCCTCAACCCATTTGGTGACATATTTTGTTACCACAAAGATATATGTTCTCTGATTTGATTATGGATTGATGGGTCCAACGAAATCAAGAGCCTATCATTCAAATGGTTCAATGACTAATTGTGGCCTCAGAGGCATTTCGTTGGCTTGACCAAGTCGTCCTGCTCGCTGGCAGCTGTCACAGGCTTGGACAAATTTCTTCGCATCTTTGAAAATTGTAGGCCAGTAGTATCTTGTCTGCAATACTTTATGTGTTTTTCTTTTTTCATAAAAGTTTCCCCCACATGGTCCGTCATGACAGGCTTTTAAGACGTCGAAAATTTCATCTTCTCGAATACATCTCCTAATTTGCATGTCTACCCCTGTGTGGAACAAATAGCCCCCAATCCACGAATATCGAGTACTCTTCTGAACAATCTGCTTACGTTCATTAGGGGCTAAGTGTTTTGGTAGCTTACCTAATGCAAGGTAATTGGCAACATCAGCATACCAGGGTGTTTGAACAACAACAACAAACAGGTGCTCATCAAGAAATTGATCTTCCACTACTCTGCTTCAATTTATTTTGGTATTCGTGAGAGAAAATCGGCTACAGGGTTTTCCTTTCCAGGTCGATCCTTGATTGTGATATCGAACTCCTGCAATAAAATCAACCATCTAGTTATTCTAGCATTTGTGACAGGCTTATTTGCTAAATATTTGATAGTAGAATGATATGTATATAAAATAACAGGATAGCCTGTGATATAATGTCTAAACTTATTGACAGCATGTATTACAGTCAAGAATTCGTTTTCAGTGACAGTGTAATTTAATTTAGCAGGGGATAAATTTTTGCTGATATAATAGATAACATATGGTTTTTTATCCATTTCCTGCCCAAGGACTGCACCGATTGCTGTATCTGAGGCATCAGATGAGATTTGGAATAGTAAATTCCAGTTTGGTCCTTGAAGGATTGGAGTTGATACAAGCTTCTTTAATTCCTTGAAAGCACGGTCACATTTTTCTGTCCACAAGAAATTAACATTACCAGTTAGTGCATATAGACGTGCAACAATGTGTGAATAATATTCTATAAATTGTCTATAATACCCAGAAAATCCAAGAAAGTTGCGTACCTCTATTTGAGTAGTGGGGGTGGGGATAAGCAAAAGTATTTGAATTTTGGTCGGGTCTACCTGAATGCCAGCTACTGAAACATAGTGTCCTAGAATGAGCCCTTCAGTCATCATCATATAAAATTTTTCGTGGCTTAAGCAAAGCCTGGTAGCAATGCAACGTTGTAGGACTTTTTCTAGAGTGTCTAAAGCTGGATCAAAATCATCTCCATATGGTGTAAAGTCATCCATTTACACTTCAAGTCCATCATTTATTAAATATGCAAAGATGCTAACGAAAACCCTTTGGAATGTAGCAGGAGCATTACATAGGCCAAAGGGTAGAACTCGATAGGCAAACGTTCCCCAAGGACAAGTAAAAGTAGTTTTATCTTGGTTTTCAGGGGAAATCTGAATCTGATTGTATCCACTGAAGCCATCCAGGAAAGAAAAGAATTTCTTTCCTGCTAAAGTGTCCAATACTTGGTCTATGAATGGGAGAGGGAAGTGATATTTCTGTGTGGCTTTATTTAACTCCCTGTAATCCACACAAATCCTCCATTTCCCATTCTTCTTGGGTACCACCACAAGCGGAGAGACCCATTTACTATCGGAAATATGATAGATGAAATTAACATCTAAAAGTTTCTGAAGTTCAGCTTTTACAACATCTTTTAGATGAGGGTTGAGTCTTCTTTGCGGTTGACGAACAGGTCTTGCATCTTTTTCTATATAAATGTGGTGGGTGCACAATTGGGGATCAATCCCTTTCATATCAGGGTAATCCCATGCAAATGCTTCTTGATACTTTCGTAACAGATGGACGAGCTTTGTTTCTTGGTCTGGTGTGAGGTTGGCATTGATATTTAGAGTCTTTCCCGGTTCAATTTCCACTACTTTACTGTTGGCAACAGCAGTCATAGGTATTGTTTGGTCATGCACATCTTTCAAAGGATCTTCTTCTATTTCACTATCGAATGCTGCTTCTATCATGAAACACTGTTTGTGAGATCTAGATTCAGTTTAACTAATGAAATTATCGATGGCATCGTCTTCTGTTTGGTCTTTAAAATCTAGAGCCTTCTGTACAGTCAATGGGGATCTTATATCGTCAGTAAGGTATGACACAGAGCGCTGGTTAGTTTTTATCATTGTTAGACTTGGCTGTGCTGGAGGGTATAGAACTAGATTTTTAATATCTGGTCCTCTAGTTATAGTCATGTTTCCCTACCAGCAACCAATGTAAGCATCGACAATAGCAAGCCAAGGTCTACCTAAAATTAGCGGATGTCCATCGAGTCGGGTTTTTGGATTAATTATCAGGAAATCGATTGGGTATTCCCAGGAATCTACAGAAACCATGACATCGTATAGAGTACCTTCCAGTCGAACTATAGATCGGTTGGCCAATTCTAACAAAGTAGAAGTAGGTTCTACCGATGTAATGCTGAGCTTTAAGCAAGTAGAGGTTGTCAAAATATTAATTGCAGCTCCTAGATCAACTAAAGCATTAGTCAGGGTCTGACAATAGATTTGAACAATTACGATTGGATTTTCAGGATCTTCATATTTAATGGGTGTCTCCTTTCCTGATAACAGGTCAGATAAAGTACCGACTACTTGGACTCTTGGGTTAGTGGTTGCATTCCTCCTTCAATTTTTTATGCACAATTCTTTTATAGTTTTTGCGTATATAGGGATGTCTTGAATGGCTTGGAGGAATGGAATTCTTATGTACATATTTTGTAACTCTCCCAGAATGTCAAAGTCTAGATATTGTATAGGTCGTGGTATGATTAATCATTCCAGGAAGGGAGGAGAGGATGTACTTGCTTGATGATGGGTCTGCTCCTTATTTACACCTTCTTGTTGTAACAGTTGTTCTATTGGTAACTGATCTTCAATGTGAACTATTTTATCTCCCTCCGTTTCTATTATACATCCAGATCTTAACTGAAGATCATTACACTCCCTCAGGTCAGGTCTGATTTCTAATGATTCCATGATTTGGAGGGATTAGACCGGTCTATTATTTGGATTGGGATTTGGTTGGGCTGGGAGTTGCGGTCTCAGATTAGACTGGGAGTTTTGTTGTAAAACTGGCAGAGTCGGTTGAGGGAGTGGAATAGTTCCTGCTGGTTGATATGTTGATTTTGGCCAGTTTGTCTGCCAGGGTGAACCTTGTGAAGTAGGGGGAATCCATTGTGGAGGATATGAGTTATTCTACCAATATGGTGGGGCGTAAGGAAAATTATGCCAGCCAAATTGGCTTGTCTGATTCATCCACGGATTTGGAGAAGGAAACAGCTATGATGACCAGTTCGAAAATGGGGGTTGAGATTGGTTTTGCCACATACTATATTGCTGACCATTATACTGCGGAGGCTGGAAAGAAGAAGTTGGGTCTAAAAACATACCAGATTGCCTTGGTTGCCATTGGCGACGCTGGTTAATGAAGTATGTTGATTCTGGCTCTTCTTCCGCTTCCTTATATACTGCCTTCAATCCAGGAAGTGAGGGGCAGCTCTCAGTGAGGTGATCTTTTGTACAGATAGCACATGGTTGAACTGCATCCAGTGGACATTCCTTGTGGCTATGTTTTCTTCTACATCGGGGGCAGAAAATTGCCAAATTTTGTTCCGCCTCCATCTGCTTCTATTTAGCCTGCACAATATCAAGTTGTGTAGTTAATGTCCCCAGAATATCAGTTTTAAAATTTTCTAATAAATTTCCAAGTTCTACACGTATTACTCCTTTTGTTGATATTTTGTTATCTCTGACAAACCGATCATATTCTGCTGGTTTTATCCTTGTACTGCCTCTAGAACTCCTGATACATAAATCAATGATGTCAGCAAAATTCTCTTGATAAATATCCCCTTTTCCCATGATATTTAATGTTTCAATCTACTGTTCCTTCATGCCTCTGATCAATGCAGTTTTTAACAAATTATCAGGCAGAGGTAGTGATGCATAGGGAGATCTCTGTAAATTATACTGAAAACGTTCTACGTATTCCTCTAATGTTTCATTTGGTCTAGGTGTCATTTGGAATATTTCATCTTTTAATTCTCTAGACCTACAATAATCCTGATATTTCTTTAGGAAAGATTCTTTCATTTGTTCCCAGTTATTTATGACTCGACCACCTAAACCCATAAACCATCTTAAAGCCACCCCTTTCAAAGTGGAGGGGAACAATTTTAATTTCTGGGGGTTAGTGGTGTAATCATATCCCCTGCATAGCACATCAAATTCAAATAAGAATGCATCGGGGTCCTCTGATGTAAGTCCGTGAAATGTAGGAATGTGTTGAAGAGAGATTGCTTTCATGGGCGCATTTGCTGCGGAATCCACTATAGGATATTGCAATGTAGAAGTTTGAGTATCTGGCTGATTCTGCACCATGGGATCAAATATATGCCAATAACCTTCCGGGATTTCTAGGAGGGTATTCCTAGGCTGAGAAGGAATGGCCTTGACAGGGATTGTTTTAATAGCACTTCCCCTATCTAGAATTTCTGTCTGAGGAAATGGGATGTCTTCAATAATAATTTTTACCGCGCTCCCCTTATCTGGGCTATTTAATGGCTGAATTATCCTAGGAGGAGACCTTGGCTCCCCTACTTCCCCTGTTTCCCCTTCTCCTTCACAAAGATTGCTTAGATTCCCTTCCTGCAGTCGTTCTAGAATAGAATTTTCAATTTCTTGAAAGTCTTGTTCATCAGTTTGACTATGCACCTCAGCAAAGGCTACAGATAGTGATTCTGTGGCCCGAAGGGAGCTAGTAGGCTATTTAGAATTGATCTTTCTAGGGCCTACTGATGGCTGAGATTTAGTTTTCTTATAGATTTCGTTTATGAAGGTTGTTCGGCCAAGGGTCACCGACCCTTTGGATTTCTCGGGTTTGGATGGAGGTTTGATATTCTTTTCTGGCTTTTTCTTCTTAGTCATGCACTCTAATAAACTACTAAGTCCTATTCAACCAGCAATTCTGCTAGGAGAGCGGACGGTGGAGCAGGGCTTTTACATGCTCCGTACGCAGGTTCTTACCTTCCGTTTTTAAAATCCAACTCTCCCCTAGCAGATTCACACACTACTTTGTAAAAGACAAATGGCTATACTCTTTCCTCGGCAACGGTGCCAAAATGTAGAACTGTAACTAGGGTCTCTTTCACCTCTAATTATCCCACATTAATAAGTCAATCCAGGAACGTTTTGTTATTGCAAAGAGTATCTCAATTCGAGGCTATTCATCAGAGTAATGCTTAGTAGTACAACGTTCAGAAAATACAAGAGTAAACGGATGCTAAACTATGACTAAATTACTTCAAAAGGATAAAATCACACAAGGAAACTTATCAGTCAAGGGTGCAGAAGCGATAACCCATCCCTCTAGAAACTGATGGAAAGGAAATTAGAGCATGGACCATAGGTCTGGGAGCTAGGCAGCGACTGCTGAGGCTCACTACAGCCTTAGACCTTCTCTCAAACCAAAGCAGCAAATGCAAGTAAATGGAACGGCAGAAAGTCAAAATAGAACAACAAATAGGAAATGGAACAGCAAGTCTAAAATGGAACGGCAGTAAATGGAACAGCAATCAAAAGAACTAAGTCTCACGAGTCAGAACCAAACTTGCTCTATCGAACCAAACTCACACTCTGCAATGAAATAACAATCTTCTCTCTTAGGGAAAATTGGATGGAATGTACTTTATGGAACAACACTCATTGATGAATTATGGAACAACAATAATCGATCATATATGCACACCTCACACTAATATAGTAATCTGACAATTAAGGATAATACGACTATGTTTCCAAATAGAATAACATCACTTTCGGATTCCAATAATAAGTATTTCAAATGAATCCAATAACAGTAATATTCAGTACAGACGCTCTGTAACAGAAATAGCTGGTTTAGACTAATAACATGCAATCAACTCTGAAAAGATTCAATCATGCAATGCAGAGTCACTACACGGATTTCCTGAAAGAACCATTAATGAATTAATCGTAGCAGAGCATGGAATAGCACATGAAAAGAATATCAGATTACCGAGCAATAAAGATAAGCAAACCACGCAGAAATCAAGTTATAATGATACAAAAGCAAGTGTCCTTCGAAGCCGGGCCCTTAGCTTCCAATGGTACACCGCCTTAGATTACTCCAGACGCAAAGATGAAATAAACACCAAGTATTTTATATTAACGCATCAACAAACGTACAGTAAACTAGGTCTCAGTGAGACTCGATGATCAAAGTTTAGTCTGAAAACTGAAAGTTACAAAAAAGGTCCCTTTGGTTAACGATGTTGTTACTTTTTATAAAAGTAACGGCAGGGATATCTAGGTAACAAAAATAAGTAAAACAGCGATCCCTCAGGATCAAAGATCCTGAGGGATTCGCCAAGCTGTTAATCCTTTACTTTTCTTTCCCTTTTTCGCCGAATTGGTATCCCTTCTTCCTTTCCTGGGTTGTTCTGCTTTGATTTGCTCGATCTCGTTTACATCTGGTTCCTTCTAGAGGGACAACAGTTATTCCTCCTCTGCCTTTCCCTTTTGAACAGCAGCTCTTCGTTTCCACCTTTCCCTGCATAGAAAAATGACAATTATCAACGATTAGGCTTTCCATGTTAATTCTCACACATTTTATTAGAATTCTTTATTTCTTTGAGGTCATGATGCAGAAAAGGTTACAAATGTTACTGAAAATCCACTAAATTGTTTGTCAAAAGCATACCTTTCGAGTGCTCCACACCTATATTTTAATTTTCATCTTGGATACCATCACCATTATTGGTAGCCATCCTCACATCTATTAACACTCTCCATTATTGACTGGTAATTAGATGATTTTCTACATGTTTAACCTCAATTCCTTTATTCACATGTATCGAATTATGTTGTTAAGGTGAAGTGGAAATCAAGACCTTTGGTAGAGCCTTACATCCACTAGCCTTATTTCAACTCTCAAGTTGCATATATTATTTTTTGGAGATAGCTCATCAGAATGATCTTATTATGACACAAGTTCTGCATTATGCTTATCAGCTCACATAATCGCCATATCTCTTTGTTGATAAATCACTCTGACATAGCTACTAAGCATGAGAATGCCCGAATCAGGACATGATTTTATATTTTTTATATATGTGTTGTATCAGGTTTCTCGTATTCGCAAAGCTCCAATTATCTCTCTCTCTTTTTCGAAAGAAAACGATAGTTATATAAAGTATTTCAGCCATCATCTTTGCCTCTAATCTCAAAACTTAGGGGGCATCTATTACATAGGAAAATGAGCTCCTCATCAACTCAAAGGAGAAAGGCAAGATGACTGAAATACTGACTAAGCTCAGAGGCCAATTTGTCAAGCTAACGCTCTCCAGGAACTAGCAACCTGCTTTATAAAGCTTCTTGGCCATGCATCAGGTGCGTTAGTACCTACGGTAACTCTGTTTATTGCCTTGAGAAGAGCGTTAGTTAACCTAAATGATTTTCTATGAGTCAAAGGAACAAGTTGACCGAGAAATATCCCTATAGTCACTCCTATATCAGCTCATAAAAGCAGGGAAACATCCAGATTCAACCTCTTTGGAGGAATTACTATTCCTAATGGAGTCTACAAACAAGGAAAGAGCATAAAAGCATAGAAACATATCTTCTTTTGCCCAAAGGAACTCATGAAGGATTTGGCAAGGCTTATCCTCTCATGCTATATATGTGAGGCTAGGGCCAATGTGGAAAAGGTCGAAACATTTGAAAGGATTACCTATTTGACTGTCGAAGCTAGTATCCGACAAAGGCACTGCAAGAGGTTAAAAAGGGAGAGAGAGAGAGGAGATGGAGGAGTAAGGGAAGTTTGATACAAGTGATGGTTGTAATCACCCTTTTCTATCATTAATATAGACCTATAATTGTGTTTTTCACTTCATGGTGTTGGTATTGTAATTAGTTTACATGTTTATGCAATGTCATTATTATGAGTGGCTTAGATACATGTAATTATATATCTTTATATGTTAGTGTATTGATTGTCAAAGTTATATGTTGTGATATTATGCCTTGTCTTATCTATATAAAAGTTTTGATCTTGGAGCTAGTTGGGGGGTCTTCCACTCTACTACTTTGCCCTCTCCAGCAAAACCACACAAAGAATTGAGGTAATAATTCCTTCTTATTACTTTGATTCTCATTTGATTAGCATGGATATGCATGTATCTCTCTACAATACAACTGGGCATAGTATTTATGTAAATAGTTCCTCACGAACTCTTGTGAACCATAGGAGGAGGGCAAGAAATTTCACTATGCTTGGCTCCTATTGCTAATTTTACTAGTAGCATGGTGCCTCCTAGAGGATAGTCAGTTTCCTCCACAGGAAGAAGATTTACCAGAGGCAGCGAAGTTCACTTTGTTGTGGGTGACAAAGGATTCAGAGAGGATCAAGGAATCCAAGATTTTTTAGATATTGGTTGAAATGGACCTCTGAACAGTAATCCGTTAGCAGCCAAGGTTGTCTCCAACCTTGTTCGAGCAGTTGAGGGCCTTCGCAAAGTTTAAGGCTGACTTCCATAGAGTCTCAATCAAGGTGAGGTGGGACCCTAATAAGATCTAACAAAAGTTGCCTTACCTATTCTGAGAGATAGAAGTACAAGGAATTATGTGTAGTTGGCCAACAGAGTGGCAAAAAACCACGGATGTTGGTGCAGGTAGCAGTCAAGGTGGAGAAAGATCTATTGTGCAGATGACAGTTGCGCATAAATGAAAAGAAGCATCACAAGCAGTGACACAGGCATTGGCCAATCGAAGGAAAGAAGGTGCTACTATGGAAACTCCAAAAAAATATAAGGGTGTTAAGGGCATGCTAAGATAGAGTGCACTGACATAGAGGAAGTCAAAGCCTCAGCTACCTAGCATACTGAGGAGCAAGAACTGTCAGAGAAATGAAGAGACAGAGGGGAGGAGCAAAGTACTCCCTTCACATTAAAGAAGAAGAGTAAGGAGACAAATTTCGGGCCAAGGAAGAAGCACAAATCAGATAAACAAGTTTGAATTGACCCAATGGTCCTCACGGAAGGGGACCTTGATGAAATTAGGGACAAAGTCAAAGACACCACAACGGTGTTGTGGCAGAAATTTGAGCAGCAAATTATACATGTATATGCTAGGGAGCATCCAGAAGGACGTGCCCAAGCTGCAAATCCAAACAGGAAATATTCAAGCAAGTGTAGGGAAAGTGAGCGGGGTGCAAGTGAGCCTGGTGCAAGGGAGCGAGAAAGTATTGGACATGGAAAGGACTCTAGACCTCAGAGTCATCTCCTTACTAGAAGGATTAGTCCACATGGAAACAGAGGAAGACCGCACTTTGCTAGGCATGATCAAAGACATAGGGGTAAACTTAGCCACGTTGCCACTTCATACTCTCCATGTGATACATCGAGGGGTCTTAGACAAGCTTAGAATCAGAGAGTAGCATGCACTTGCTGTAATCAGTGAGGTTAAGGTAAACAATGTAAAGATATTCGCTAAGAAGGCTCAGGCTCTGAAAGAAAAGGAAGAGCTGGAGGCACGTAGTTAGATCTCTGAAGCAACAATTACACAGACATGTAATTCTATCCTAGAGTTACATATTCCAGAAGACACCACAACTACAACAAAGATTAGGAAATTGGCTTTTGTAGTCCACAAATCAAAGGATGAGATAGGCAAAGTCACATTTCACTTCTAGATGAAGATAGCAGAATTACAGCTGAAACTACCTCCGACTTCTCCTCCAGAGGTCAGGGAGCAACGCGATGTAGCCATTAAGGAGCATATGAATACTCTGGAAGTTGCAGTTAAAGGATGTGATTTCCTTTTCAACCATGCCATGGAATTATAGGATAGTTTGTAGCAGGAGCCAAACCTGCAGAGGTTGAGTATAGAAATCAGAGAGGCCTAGCAGTAATATGATGAGATCGGAGAGACTACATGCACATTGGTGCCATTCTAGTTCTCCGTGCACCTATAGGAAGGGAATTTGATACAGGAACAAGTACAGGAATTGCAGCAAAAAGAATCAGTGTTAAAGGCTTGGCTTCAAAATTAGACATAAGCGACCACCTAGATTTATCAGACCATTCAGGAGAAGTTGAAATCTCTACATCAGACACATAGGACCACGTAGCTTATGGTAGATGGGCCAACTATAGAAAATATGGTCAAAGAGGTGAAGAAGGTTGCAGTACAAAGTATCGTGGGGCTGAACGCATTGAAGAGATAGTTCTGTGAGCTTTGCCATAAGGTCAAGAAGCCATCTAAGTGACTCGAGGGTGAGTCACCATATTTTTGTTGGGGGGCTATTGGGATAGGGTCCATAGGGTGAATTTTGGGTTAGTTTAATCAATATTTGAGTAGAATTTTGTGAAGAAGGTAAAGTGTCAGTGAAATGGAAGTGGAGCTCGCAGCTAAGTAGGGGTCAAAGGGGCTTTATCCCCTTGTACGGGTAAGTGATAGGATGGTTTTAAGACTCACCCATAGGCCGCGGGCCATGGTATTGTAATAGAAAAATTGTAAATATTTGAGTCATAGAGAGTATAGAGATATAACTTTTGGTGAAGAACAAGTGTAAGGGAAAGTGATAAGGCATGAAAGATCTGTTTTCATGTGCTTAGGCTAAAGGGGAAGGCTCCTTGTAGCTGAGTGTGCAGAGACCTTGGTAAGTTTGCAGTTGAGTGCGTGGGCCCCTGCAGCTAGGTGCACATGGCAGAAGAGTCTGTAAATTAAATTATTAATCTAATAAAGGTGGTATTGGACCAAAACTCTTGCATCTACGTCTTGTTCTTAATTCTTCTTAGGTTTATGCATTGTTTCGTAATGATATGTTGTCTATGAAATAAAGTGTATCTTTTGTGTGAATCTATTGAATCTTTAATATCTATGCTTGAAATGAGTAATGAACTATTTTTCGCGAAGGAGGTAACTAAATCTATTATTATCTCTATTCGAATTGGGTAGATCTACGCGAAGGTAGATCTAGGGTTATGTTTTACTAAGCGAAAGTTGTGAGTCTACTTCTTTTAGGTCAGAAAAGCTTGATCGTAGACCTTCACGAAGGTCTCTAAGCCATTAGGATAGAGTTCCAGTAGTGGAACATAAGAAGATACAGATATGCGCGAAGGCAGATATGAGCTACAAGCACTTCAGAATACACATCACATGGTCTCTAGATGCAGAAACCCAGTTATAGTATCCCCCAATACTACTTCGGGTGAGACTGCAACCTACACTATGACAGTTCTTTCCTAAAGGGCCAACAGTTAGGGTTTTCTTGGTTGGAACAAATAACTTTAAACCTGGGTTAGGCCCCCTTAAGCCAACACCTCAAAATAAATATACTTGAGGATGTGATCGATTACCTCATCACGAGGATATGGAATTCTCTCCCTTCCAATCCCATTTTTGTCCTCAATTGGTTCCTCATTTCCAATAAAAAGTTCTTCTTGGGATAAGTACTCCTAGATTTATCCTCTTTTCTCCATTGTAGACCTGGAGGAAGTGTAGTGATTCTGCTAATGCTTTGAGGGTTAATTATTACTAACAATCCTCTCAGTATAGTCGTGGCATTGACTCTAACTTGAGGCGTGAGTGACATTGAAAATTCCCTAGCTACATCATCATCATATCCTCTAAGTAGCTCAAAGAATCCCAATCATTGATGCCTTATAAATATATCAACCATAGGAGGATGGAGATGTATTCTAGTTGTTCTTGTGGACTCCATTTTGTTGAAACCACCTGTCATATTCTCTCTCTATCAATATGTTTGTATGAAGTTTGGTGGCTATAGCTTAAGAGATCTCCCAGGTGATTGAGGGTTTAGATTTTAAGAGGGTGATGACTACAATTCTCTCTTTAACTCCACTCAATTCCTCCACACATTTTTGTCTATCTTTATGCACACTATAATTACTATAAGTAAATGGCAATTGCTTTTCCTTTACTCTTTACAAATGAAAGCACAAAGGATATGGGCCACCTACCTTTCACTGTAATTCCTTGTTTGATGATAATTCTTGAACACATGGGCCCTAGGCACCCCCTCATAGCATTTTTGACAATTTTCACTGTTTCTTGTAGTTTTCCTGCGTTTCCTCTAGTTTTCCTTTGTTTGCTGTAGGTGCTCACTGTAGGATGGACAAGAATAAATTTCTCTTTCGATGGCTCCTCTAGGTGGTCCCATCTTTCAAAATATCGAAATGAATGGTGTCTTGCATGAAATCTAGGTAATATTTCTATTTATGGTCGATTTCTTTAAGCGATGTGCTCACTGGCTAGGTACGTAATTTCTCCTTTTGGACTCTTGGCCCACTATTAGTTATCATGCAAGCCCTTTCTCATAATCATCACCCACTCCTATACATCTTTACTTTAACACCTTTCTGATTTATTCCATTTCATGTGACCTTGCCACATGTTTAGGTGACTAGAACTTAACATTTTGTTATCGGGCTGTGGGTGGCTAAGTTAACTCGCCATCTTCAGCTTATAAAACCAACTTTTTTATATTCCTACAGTTTTAATAATATTCGTACTTAGGGGAGAGTGTGGATGAGGTACCATACCTATGGATTCCTTTGCTTTGTTGATGCATGTTGAAGGGTGGTTCTGTTGTACTGCTCCTGGTTCATGTACATCTTCTCTTCTACTCTCGTTTGTTGATTTTATTATGCTAATAGGTTTTCTTCTTATTGTGATGTGCAGGTGTTGGCCACTTCTATTGGTATTGATCTTTGGATAGGTTCCATAGTGACTGTTTGTGTGTTTCTACTCTTCCTTTGCATGGGTGTTGAAGGATGAGCCTCGAGACTACTATTGTTTAAATATAGGTTGCTACAGGAAATCTTGTAGCTGCCCCTTTTTGATTTTTTTTTTTTTTTTTCCTTTACTTGGAAGGTGAATAGGTGTTGAAGTAGGAGTGGAAGGGGTGGCAATAGGGATATGGAGTGGTAGGTTATCTAGGATGTTGATGGTATTCCCCTTTGATATTCCTCTATTTTCTCCTTTTTTTCCTTTTTGTTTTTATATTTATTTTTTCTTCTTCTAAGTGGATTTCTTGATGGACACACAGGGGGAAATGGTCATGAAATGGTTTTGGTTGAGATGTGGTGAGGAAAATGGTCCCTTTTTAAAACCCAAAAAATACCTACATCATGATTTTTCAACCGAAATTTCTTTCCTATAGATTTTCAGGATTTCCTATAGTACTAAAGGAAACTGCTGTCGTAATTACAGGAAATCATGTAGAAGTCACATAATTCCCTGAAAATTGGATTCTGATGGTTGGAGATGAGTATGAATGAATGAAAGATGGTGGTCACGGAGGATATGAAATGAATGAATGAAAAATTGGGTTTCTCATGGCTTTCTGCCCTCTGAACTTGGTGCCCATTTTTTCTTAAAAACCTACAAAAACTAGGAACTGTTATTATAGGTAGGTATGAGGTCCCTGCCATACATTCTTGTGTATTTTTTTTTTGAAAGACAACTAGGTTGCCTCAAAGGAGTTTTACATCCTGGTTTCCTTCCCTATTTGCCTCAAGGGAGGTTTCAACCCAGGGGTCTTTTATTTTTCTCTTTTTCTTTGACTCTTGGGCTACCTCAAGGAGGTTTTTGACCCAAAAGTGGACCTTAGGTGCCTCATGGATGTTTTCACCTAGGTCTCCTATTTTTCTTCTTTGTTTTATATTATTTTCAAAAATTCAACAGTCTTCAAGAATTTGGTGAGTTGGAAGGTGAGACTCCTTCAATCACCACTACTGCCTTACTGATACTACTGACGAACTCCTCCTTTGAAAGAGGGCTTTTGTAGGCTTTCAATCTATACCCATTTACAAGCAAGGGGATACCTTCTACATCAATGGTTCTTATCTGAAAAACAACATTGTCATATTACTTTTCTATCACATATGGGCATAGCCATCTGGTCATTAACTTGCCTTTGAAATCCTTGAACCTGGAGTCATATTGCAGAGCCCAATCACCTTCTTGAAACATTTTGTCTATGCTATTTTTGTCATGCCAGGACTTTCTTTGTACTTGAGTCACCTTTGTGTGCAGGAGGGCCTACATCATGAATTCATCTAACCCATTGAGTTGGAGTAGCCTCTCTTGTTGTACCCTTGTAACATCCAAATCCAACAGTGTTGCCATTCTGAAAGTTTTGTACTCAAACTCAATGGAGAGTAGAGCCTTCTTCCCGTAGACTAAATCATAAGGGTTGAAGCCAGTGGTTGTCTTCCAAGTTGTATTGTAGGCCCAAATGTCCTCCAATAGTTTTTCAACCTAATCCTTGCTGCTGCTACTCACCAACTTTGCTAGAATGCTTTCCAATGCTTTGTTGGTAACTTCTACTGTTCCATTGGCATGAGGGTGGTAAGGAATTGATTTCCTGTGCTTGATCTTATGTTGGCTTAACATATTCTCAATCACGTGTGAGTTGAATTGAGTGCCTTGATAAGTGAATAGCTCTCTAGGGTATCCAAACTTGTAAAACATATTCTCCCTCAAGAACTCAACCACTTTCTCTTCTATGGCTACCTTGATAGGCTTGGTTTCAAGCCACTTTGTCAAGTAGAGAGTGCACACAGTCATGTACGTTTTATGTCCTAATGGAGGTGTTATCACTCAGGTTGTCCCTAATCTCTTGAAGGGATACGGCCGAGGTAACCACAAACCAATCTTTGGATTGCAGGTTCTAGCCCACCTGCAATCAGAGAGGGCTCTCTCTTAATGATTTAGCTTTGTTGATGATGATTTTAGGCTAGTTATTGGGTTCAGTGGGTTTTTTTGGTGTTTGGGTGGAAGGTAGATGTAACGAGGATAATTCCAAACAGAGAGGCAAGGGACAATGTGATAAATTTCAAACCATTGGGCATGGAGTCATGGATTAAGGCTTGTTGTTGCTGTTTCTTGGTCACAAGAGGATTATGGAGCAGGATAGCTACACATGAAACAATTACCAATTGCTGAAAAGATGGGATGAAAGTCAATGATGGAAGGCAATTAAGAATCTTTCATCAGCTAACATGGAAGAGAAGTGAATGAATGGTTATCTAGGAGCAGTTAAGAATTACTAAACTAACATTCATATGTGTAAGAAATAGCGTAAACATGATCATTTAAGCATGCATATTCATAACTATTCCTAATGAAAACATGAAGAAATCACATAAATTGAGCATAGGGTGCTGCAAAAAAATCCTAAACTATTATTCTTTTCTGTAAATTCAGATGGTGGAACACAGATGGTAAAACAAACATGAAGAAAAACTAAAACAGAGTTAAGGAACACTTATTGAACCATGCAGAGGCATAGGAATTCCATAGTCACTCTTCGGCCAATTAGACACAGCAGACAGTTTCAAAATCCATGCATTTCAGCAGTCTTTGATTATAGAAATTATCACTTTTACAATACGAGTCTATGCTCAAGCAAAATGTCCAACCAACAAAGGCTAACCTACCAACCCTTACTACATTTTTTAGGGTGGTATATATAGGAAAAATATCTAAAAGTATTTATTACAACTGACCTAAACAGGTCTGCAAGAAAAAATCTTTCCAAACCCTAACATATGCTAGAATTAAATGCAAGTAAGTCTTTTTTGGGCTGCGCTAGAGGTAGCCGGATCAAAAAGTGAATTGATGTGGTGTCTTCTGTGACCTGGTGCAGTGGTTCTGTAATAACTGTGCATTGAGTTCTGATCCACTAATCTTCTGTGACTTTAATGTGCAGTCATTTGTGTTGGTGAGCTTTGAACACTTCCTTAACTGCTTCTTGACTTTCACGGTTTTCCTTTTAATGCTTCATTCGCCTCGAGCCCTGAGAAGATCTCCTCCGATACACTTCGCCGCTACACTGATACTCTTTGACGTGCATTTTGGCTTCATATCTGTTCTGATACTCTTTAATCTCTGAACCGGGTCTCTCTCTGTCTTCTGATACGTTCAAAACTGCAAAATCAAGCCTTTCTGCCTTTTTCGGTGCAAAAATGCCTGAGGAATCAAAAGATTCCCTAAAGATTCCCCAATATGGCTCATTTCCTATAGTGATGCACGATTAGCACTACGCGCTAATCGCGCATCGAAAACTGCCTCAGAAACTTGATCCGGGGCTCCGAAGCTTGATTTTTGTGCTTGCACGTTTCCTTTTTTAGCTGCTGACGTCAGCATGACGACAGAGGTACGATAGATGACGTCGGTAGTCGGACCCCCTATACGGTGATGACATCAGCATGATGACGTCAGCAGGGTGACGTGGCAGTATGGCGGGGTGATGACGTGGCAGGATACGGTGGTAGGTTACGTCAGCCAGGCACAGGCAGGAAGGGGTGAGGTGGAGGCGATAAGGCGGGGTGACGCGACGCTCCTGTCATGCGAGGGGAGGGCAGTTTTTGCATTCATCGGACTGATTTTGATACGAAGGCGGTTTTTTTCAGGCGTGGCCCGATGCAATGGGATGTCGCCAGCTGTCACGGTGTAAGTAAAACCATCGGACATTGAGTGCTAATAGGCCAACACAAGAGGGCGCCCGATATGCACGAGGGCCTCGGATCTGGGAGGGCTGATCTGACGGTGGACAGGCAGAGAAGAAGCATGGGATTTAGTGAAACAATGCGCGTGTTAAATTTTAATATTTTCGGCTGCGTGTGGGTTTCAACTTTAGGTTAAGGGTTAATTATTTCGACGCTTGGTTGTTTATTAATCAAACATTAATAAATTCCAAAAATACAATGCACGGTGGGGGGTTAATGCATTTGGAAGGGCTTTTTTTGTGTTTTGGAAGGAGTCCAAACACCTTGGAGGGAAAAATTATGCAGAGATGAGGGCTCTTACGAAGATCTAGGTGACTTAGTAATCCCCAAAGGATATTTATGGTTATGTTTCAACCAGGGGGAGGGGATATTTACATAGGGGAATTATTACCATATTTTTAATAAGGGGAAGGGAAATAGATGGGGAGTTACATAATAATGTCAGTAGTTAATATGAAAATGAAAAGAAAGCACTAAGTTTCAGAGATCTTAGGCTTTAAAGGGGAGATAGAACTTTGTAGATAAAGTATGGACCCTCCTTGAGTAAAGCAGAAATTTACCAAGGAAAATTGTATGGAAAATGATGAAACTAAGAGATATCAAGCTGATCTTGACCTCTTTAGGGGAAGTTAGTAAATGATTTAGGGAAGAGGAAGAAGGGGAAGTTAGTCATGCCTCGCTTGAAGTACTTCAAATAGGAACTGCCTACTAACTGTGATATGGATACATATAACACTTGAAAATGTGGGATTAATCACAAATCAAGATTCTGCAACCTCAAAATTACCTACCCAGCCTACTTACCTAACATTTTTTCTTCTTTTTGGTTTGGGTGCACTTAGACTTGCAGACCCAGCTTTTCAATTTTTTCTTTTGCACTATCCTCCTATCTATATCTACACTTATTTCTTCTAAGGGCCTAGATTAACCAATTGGGCGCCTTTGATTCTGTACCTATCTAGGGATCTGCCAAGATTGAGCTGTTTGGACAGATTTTTCATTCTCTATATTCTAAAACAGGAAATTGGAACCTAGGGAGACCAAGATTAAGCTGTTTGGACCTCCCTTTAGCTGAAAATTCTACAAAAATGGAATAACTTTGCAGCAGTTTGAACTTTGACCAGCATAATTTCTTGGTCTTTTTCTTTGGTGCCCGTAAGCAAATATGGAGCATTGCAGCATGCAAAGTATGACATATTTGCCTTGTAAAAATGTCAATCATGAAATATGAGTAACCTGCTGAAGCAGGAGGCTAACAGTGGCTCCACTTGGGGATGGCTTCTCCTTTTGAAAAGCCAAGAACAACAGGTCAGACTGCCTTGATCTTCTGTTGTTGTTGTGCATTAAAAACTTCTTAGTGCTGACTGTTTCGATTAATTTGAAATTTTGGACTGGAAATAGCACTTTCCCTCAACTGATTTTCTAGTGAGCTGTGAAGCACCGCCTACTTTCCTCTGTGTGCTTCAGCATCTGGACTGTTACAAAATAAAATAAAGTGCTGATATATACAAACATTTATGTAAAGAAAATAACACCGCCTATTCTTTCTTAATCGAAAGGGATCATGGTAATGTTTTAACATTCAGCCATTGGCAGGGCCTTCTTCAGCTGTGCTGCCATCTAGAGATTTGAGAAAATATGTGTTATTGCCTTGCACAGCGCTGATAATGTATGGACCTTTCCATAAAAAATCAAATTTAGCATGTTTTCCCTTGTCCTCTCTTCGTGAGTCCCACCTTAGAACTTTACTGCCAACCCAGAAATCCTCTGCTTTAGCTTTCTTATCAAACATCTTTTTGAGTTTCTCTTGAAACATTTGAGCTCTGTCATACACTTGCTCTCTGCTTTACTGAAGATGAATGGTTTGATTAAATCTTCTCTGCGTGTCATTTGGTTCAGCCTGAATCTCCTGTAACAGTTTGATAGTAGGAATGCCCAAAGATGAAGGGAATCTGGTTTCCATGCCATATACTAGCTCATAAGGGCTCATCCCAATGGATTTCTTAGTTGACAGCCTGTCTGCCCACAGATCATTTGTGAGCTTCCTATGCCAGTTCTTTTTGTTTTCCTCTAGCAATTTCTTTATGATGTTGATGAGGCTTTTATTGGATGATTCAGCCAAGCCATTACCTTGAGGGTAGTAAGCTATAGAGTGGCCCAAGGTAATGTGGAATTTATGGTAGAAGTTGATGATTTTTTTGGATTTGAAGGTAGCAACGTTGTCAGTGATAATTTTCTCAGGGCAGCCAAATCTGGAAGGGATATTGCCCTCAAGGAATTGGATAATGGTGCAGGCATTGGCTTGTCTACATGGGACGGCTTCAATCCACTTAGTGAAATAATCAGTGGCTGTTAAAATCCACTTGTGCTGCCTAAGGAAGAGGGATGGATTTCTCCAATGAAGTCAAGACCCCATTGTTGAAAAGGCTTCTCGGTTGAAATGGGATTAAGGGGCAAAGGTAGTCATTTTCTTTTCCCTTCAAAGATTTGGCATTTGTGACATGAAGCAGCAAATTTCTTAACATCTGCAAATAGAGAGGGCCAATAATAACTAGCCCCTAAAATCTTTTCAGCAGTGGACTTCCAATATAAGTTTCCTCCACAGTGCCCTGCATGGAATTCTTTCATGATGCTGTTAGTTTCATTCATAGTCAAACAATTAAGCAATATTCCTTCATGATTTTTCCAAAACAAAGCACCATCTATGACACAAAACTTTGATGATTTCATCCTTAAAAATCCTTTCTTGGTCCTGGACAATCCTAGGGAGCACACAGGTTTAACAATACAAAGCAAATATCAGTATACCATGGGGATTGCAAAAAGGTTTCACTGATCTGTGGAGTCGCCAGCTCCTATTCATTGTCCAGTTGATTAATATCTAAGGCTTGGAAGTTTGTTTCGGACATTAGCTTGGCTAAACCCTGTCCTTTTATCAGCTTGGTAGGTTTTATCTCAATGTCATATTCAAGAATGCTGGAAATCCACTTGCCTCTTTTACCTTCTAGTCCCTCTTGAGTTAATATATCTTTTACAACAGAATTTGGCACATAGGCAATCACATGGGAGTATATAAGATGTAAATTCTGAAATCTTTGATGGCCTTAACCAGGGCATAAGCCTACTTTTCCATGATCTGATATTTCAGGGGTGCATCTCTTAAAGCTCGGTTGAAGAAAGCAATTGGCTTTTCGTTACCTTGATCATCCTTTTGCAAAAGGACGACAGCTATGGTGTGCTCAAATGCAAATGAAAAAATGATAAAATCTTTGTCAAATTGCAGACTGGTGAGGATAGGCATTTGAGTCAAGGTAGTTTTGATCCTCTCAAAAGCTTGCTTGGTTTCAAGAGACCATTTTACCTTGGCATCCTTTTTCAACATATTTCTTAATAGCCTTATTAGCTCAGCTAGGTTTGGGATAAATCTCCTTAGGAAGTTGATCTTTCCAAGGAATGCTTGCAGCTCTTTTATGTTTCTTGGATATGGGACCTGGAGGATAGCTTGAATTCTTTCAGGATCAATTCTAATCCCATATTTTGATATGATATGGCCTAGAAGCTTGCCTTCCTCAAGGGCAAACAGGGACTTCTTAGGATTCAAGGGAATGCCATATTTCCTGCATGTCATGAAGATTTGCCTTAGATGTTTAAGGTGCTCTAGTCAAATTTGGAGAAAGGGGTTAGGTCATCAAGGTATACAACAAGGAAATCACGTATCTCCTTGGAAAATGCAATATCCATTGCTCTTTGAAAGGTAGCACCAGCGTTCTTTAGCCCGAAAGGAATTTTAACATACTTAAATGTTCCCCACGGTGTGGTAAAGGTTGTCTTGTCTTGATCATCCGGGTGAACAAGTATCTGATTAAATCCTGAAAATCCATCTAGTAAAGAGATTCTAGATGACCCCACCACTCTTTGTAGGATATGGTCCATTTTGGGCAAAAGATAGTGGTCTTTTAGAGAGACCTAGTTTAAATTTCTCAAGTCTACACACAGTCTGATCTCTCCTGACTTTTTCCTTGTAGGAACTAAGTTAGATACCCATTCAAAGAATCTGATGGGTGCAATAATACCTGCTTCAAACATTCTCTTTATTTCTTTTTCGATGAGGGGAAGAAGCACGGGGTTGATTCTTCTAAGTTTCTGTTTGAATGGTTTTGATTTGGTTTTAAGGGAATGGTATGCTGGATTACTGAGGTGTCATAGGACTTCAAGTCCTCATGACTCCAAGAAAATACATCTTGGAATTCTTTGAACAAATCCACATATTTTGGTTTTTGATCTGGGGGCAGATTTTTGGACAACTTAATCATTTTGGGTTGTTCTGTTGTTCCTATGTTGTGTTCTTCTATAGCAGCATTTAAAGGCTCCATTTTTGGCTTTTTTTTCACATCATTGTCATCAAACATGTCTTCTAATAGAGTAAGGCCAGCAGGTAGAAAATTACTTTTTAGATCAATAAACTCATCCTCTGCTCTGGCTGTTTCCTCTAAACACCTTTGTTTCAGTTGTTCTATTTTTGTGTTGTCAAAAACATTTCCGTTAAGGATCTATTTAGCTGTTGCAGCTATTACAGCCTGCCGATTTTCTTCTATTAGCTGTTGGGAATCACTCATGGCATCCATGTCAATGTTTGTATTCAAAAATTCTCCCTCAAGAGTGACGAAATTGTTAATCTAGGCATCATTTTGGAACACTTTCCAATCTTTAACATTGCTGGGGACCGAGGGCCTATGTTTTATCTCAGTAGTGAAATGGTGATTTGGTTCAAAGGGAAGCTTGCATGTGCTAGCAAAAGTTGCTAGCCTGTGAGCATGAATATTATGGTCTCTTGAAATTTTGGCAAGCTTGGATTGATTTAAAGACTTAATTATTTATGTGGCAGCAGTCCTATAAGCTCTCATTCTATTGTCATTGGTAACAAAGTTACCTTTCATTTGTTGTATAATTAAATCGGAGTCACCTAGAATGGACACTTTTGCAGCTCCTAGGGCTTTGAGCAGTTTTAGGCCTAAGAGGAGAGCCTCATACTCTGCCATGTTGTTTGTACATCTGAAATTTAGTATGTAAGCATGGCCCTCTGTGTGATTATCATGTGTATTATGAATCCATACCCTTGCCCCTGCTCCTAACTTGTTGACAGAACCATCAAACTCTAAACACCATGTGATTTCTTGTTTGTGGTTTGTATTAAGAGTTTCAGCTATTTGAGGCTTGGGTAGACCTACAATTTCTATTTCGGGAGGTTCTTCTTGTTTGCTAGTTGTTTTGACTGTTGTGACAGTTTCATGGGTATTGGCAACTGATTCCTCATTGATGCATGTTTCTTGTTCTAAGGCTGAAGGCTTCTCATCATGTGGAGGGTTGGTGTCATCATTAAATAAAATAAAAGAATCCATATCAGAATCGATTGAGTAAATCGGAAAATTTTGGGGCTTTTCCTCACTACTTACCACATACTTCATCAGTATTTCCCTGTACAGTCTTTTTGGTTGCCCAAAGACAGATATAGTGGCACAATAGAGGTCAAGTTGAAGGGATCCTTGCAGTTTTTCCCCCCATTACCTTGATAGGATCATGCCATATTTTGTTGGAATTTCAGCAACTACTACATCCATTAGGATTGTCTTGTTGGGAAATTTGACTAAAGATACACAAAGGTCTTTGATTAAGCCTAGACATTTGACTTGACTTGAGTCAAAGGAGTATAGATATTTATAAGGTCTTGTGACATCAAGGTTTAGCTTTTACATTACAGCTTTGGGCATAAGGTTATGCGAGGCACTTGAGTCAAACATAGCATTATGCAAGATTTTGTCATGTATGTGCAGATTGACATAAAAGGGTGGAACAGGTCCATATGTTGATTTTCCGTTAACTTCTGGACCAAACAACAACTCAAGGGTATCATCCAAAACATTTACATCATCCTTGACCTCTGGTAGTTGAAGTGACCTTTGAATTTGTTGCCTATATACATCATGTTTGGCGAGTTCTGAGAGGGGAATGGATATCTTGAGTTTTCCAATCTCTCCTTCTAAGTTAAATGGTTTTTCCAATGGAATCCTTGCATTAGAAGTAGTAGATTTTTCCTTGTCAAGAGTCTTCTCTGTGTTTTCTTTTTGAATGTCAGCATTATGATGAATGACAGTTTGTGGTATTTCTGCTTTGGGAAGATTTTTTGGAGTGTCGTTCAGCTTTTCTTTTGAGGGAGAGGGAGGTAGAGGCTGATCAATAGGAGACTGAATGTCTGATATATCCTATATAGTTACCTGATGCGAGTTTGGGACAACAAGATCAGCTGGTACTGTTATGACAACATTGTCTTTAATTTTGTTGGGCTTTTTGCTATCCTTTGTTTTTCTAGGTGCAGGGACATCAATGATCCTTGTTCTCAGCTTATATTTTTTGTGCACCTCATGCACAGTAGAATCATAACCTTTTTTAAAATCAAAAGAATCTCCCGACTTGGTCTGAAACTGTTTTACATCAGGGTAGTCTCAGTCCTCTTCAGTTAGAAAAAAATTTTGTTCATTTTTCGAATCTATCAGGTTCATGTGAGTCTCATCTGTGGGCTCACTGGATGTGGATTCTTCTGCATAGTTTTCTTGGAAAGGAGGCCTAATATCATGATCGGGACTAGCCCTTCCTGTGTTTGTGGTCTGATTTTTCTGGAAGTTTGGATTCCTTATGGTGTTGGTCTGTTGTCCTTTCCATGATGATTTTCTCTCAACGCTATCTACTCTGTCTCCTAGCCTATGCATGTCGTTGATGATAACATCTAGTTTTTGGTCTAAGGCTAAGGGTTCTTCCTTGAAGGTGGTTCTTCTCTCGGTTCTGGCTCTGTTTCTTTTGGCAATTAGGTTTGCCTCCACACTAACAACAACATCTTGCACCTCTGCAAGGCTTTGAGGGGCTCTTTCCCTTAACTGATATTCCATTTCAGCATCAAAACCATCAGGGAATTTGTATAAAGCAAGATCAGGTGGAGGTCTCAAATTTTGTGGAATTGCATTGTAGACATTATTAAACCTTGCAGAGTAGTCCAAAACCGTTTCCTAAGGGCCTCTTTTGATAGTATCATACTCAGATAGTATGTGTAAGGGATCTTTCTTTTTCTCCCACCTATTGATAAATGTCTGGTATAAGGCTTCTGGGTTTAATATGGAATTGGGTGTAAGTGCCCTAAACCAAGTCCTAACATCACTGGTCAAACTTTTGACAAAAATTTTCATTCTTACATTGTCATCATCGATCTCATAACTCTCAAAGTAATCCTACATCTTCTTAGTATGTTGTAGGGCTGTGCAGGAATTTGTGCCATCAAAATAGGTAATTTTTGTCTAATAATCCTGAGGCATAGCCATGGGATTAGCAGGTAGCTGTAAGGGTGCATATTTGTTAGCCATATTAATAGGGATAAGTGGAACAACAGGGATAAGTGGAACAACTGAAGTAACTGGGATAATAGGAGTGGTAGTGGTAGTATTTACAGTAGATAAAGGTGTGGAAAAAGCGGTTGGGGAAGTAGATGATGAACACGGGGAAGGAGGGATTGAACGGAACAGAACTTTGACAGGGGTTCAAAAACTACTAGGCTGAACTGTTACGGGACTAGAAACAGCAAATTCTTCTTGCTGCTCTTGTTTTCGCAGGATCTTTGGGATTATGTTAGGATTTTCAAAAACAGCTGGGGGATTTGTATTTGGATTTTATCTTATGTAACATGAGTGCTTCTTGGTGTTGGGTTGTGTTATATTCTTTCCACGACTAACCTGCGTAGTGAACTAGGGGGTTAGAGGGGGGGCGGAGCCCCCCCTTCGCCGCGCCGATTGCG
>APFE030582699.1:7602-23552 GCA_000404065.3 Pinus taeda | reverse complement strand
ATTGTTCAGTTCATCTTCTCGATGACTGTTCACATTCAGTTCCCCAATCACTGAGGATTAGGTGTCAACATATTCCGAATGAAATTTCAAGTAGTATATTATCCACATAAAAATAACAAAAATTAAAAGCATAGGTTGTTATATATAAAATAAGAAATTATGCACATGAAATGTCAATCCCTACAAATAGCTCTATTGACATTGGTAAGCTCAACATGTGAGTTCTCACTTAATAAATAATAACTCATACAAGAAAGTGCTAACCTCTACAAAATGTCCTAGTGTTTGTTTAAAAATCTCAAACTCTAAAACCACCCATCCCAACTAAACAAAAAACAATTACACATAGGATCAACATGTGTATTTATAATTGGGTACACGTGGACTTATGTTATTACTTTCACAATCCTAACTTTTTTGAGATGGATTTTGACTTGCTAGGTTAGTTGATTCTAATGACTTGTTTTGACATTGGTAAGCTCAACATGTGAGTTCTCACTTAGTAAATAATAACTCATACAAGAAAGTGCTAACCTCTACAAAATGTCCTAGTGTTTGTTTAAAAATCTCAAACTCTAAAACCACCCATCCTAACTAAACAAAAACTAATTACACATAGGGTCAACATGTGTATTTATAGTTGGTTACACATGGACTTATTTTATTACTTTCACAATCATAACTTTTTTGAGATGGACTTTGACTTGCTAGGTTAGTTGATTCTAATGACTTGTTTTTCCTTTTATTGGTGTTGAAGTTTACCCGTTGATTTTAAGCTAGTTCGTAGACTTTGGTGCTTCCTTTTTAGGCTATAGAGAAACAATAAATCCTTCATCATCCTCTTCAATGGCTAATTGTAGTGGAGAAACATATTGAATTCCCTAAGATTGAAATGTTCCTTTAGTCATCCCTTTCTTATACTTTTATCATTTTTTCCCATTTTATTGAAGATTCAGATCAAAGGTTCTCTTCTCATCTTCGAATAAGGTATATCTGGTATGGACTTTAGATAATATGGTAAGGGAGGCATTCTTGAGTCAATTTATCTAATAATGACAAAATATTAAAATCTTTTCAAGAGAGCTTGGACAATAATATGTCATAAATGAAATCTCCAATTGTTTCAGGGATATAAATATATTCCTTCTAGTAATTTACCAATGCTTCATCATAATCATTGTCTGGTATTTAGCCAACCATCTTGAGTTTAAGGATTTCTTCTAAAATAGGCACTATGATCTGACCCCCTTCTTTGATTTGGCTCGAGGTCTTTTCTGCAGGATGATTGGAAATAACTAGAGCTTACTCATTACCTTATACTGAAATGTTTGTGGGGATTGCAAATGATATCATAATAGCATGTCCTTCAAGCTTCTTTGGTTGGATTCCACTTAGTAAGCTATCAACCTGCTTCAAAAGTTCATCTTGAACTTCATCTTGTGAATTTTCCACAATATTTGTTTTCACTCATTTTCCACTTGGGTTTTCTTTGAAGGCCATTTCTAATAGTTCATTTTTTCTAGCATATTCCTCAATCACATTATGTAAAAAAGACATTTGCTTAGCTCCACTTGAAATAGGGCTAACTTCTACCACATTGTATTATGACTTTGTGGCTCCATAAATGGTTGCAAATTGATTGATATCATTTTTGTTAGTTGGATCATCAATTGACTTTACCTACATATCGGCATTGTTTCTTTCTTCTACCATTGAATATTGTTTAACCTGCGCCCCAATAGCAAGGTCATTAAAATGTTGATAAATGGAAGACCAAAACTTTTTCTCAATTCAAAAAATAATGTGATGTGAATCATATTTCCATGAAAATGTATTTCGTAACTCTAAGGATGAGAGATTTTCTTATAGAATGACAAGAGCATTTCTACTCTTAATAATAAGAGAAAGAATCTTAAATGGAAGGGTGAGAATTGCCTTTTTACTTTTGGGAAGGAAATGTTCCTCGTCTACAATGAACCTCTATCTAGCCACTTCACAAGCAAAAATGTAAGGGGAAATGAAAGCTGATAGAGAGAGGGGTTCCTCTTCATATCCATAGAACCTTATTATTGTGTGATTTTTATACAAATACCAATCTTATATCCCAATTTTTTTGCTTAAATGTAGATTTTTTTGTATTTCTTTGGCAATCTAGGAGGAATCTAATTTGTTGCCAGGGTGTAAACGTTAGCTAAGGAGAAATTTACAAAATCAATATAATCTCCTCCAAGGTAAAAAAAATAGGTGTCCATTTTGTGACAATGTTTGCTTTACCATCAGCACCATGTATATTTACTTCTAATTCATTATCAAAAAAAAACCTAGGACGATTGAATAAAGATCATATGCATTAGATATGTCACATATTTAAACAACGAAAAAGTGGTGATAGTGGTTAGCAAGAAACGAATCGCATTTGTGATCAAATTTGGATAAACAAAAGTTATACTCTCGGGTTTTGACATTATTTTTGGAATGTATACTAGCATTAATTCATCCATCTTTTTGTCATCCTTAGACGCCAAATAACTGCTAAGAGAGACACCATGTGTTGGACTTCAATTTTTAGAAGATTAGCCTTTAATTGGAAAATTCATTTTCAAAGCATTTGTAGGATTGGCTAGAAGACTCTGCAAGACCTGTACTTTTTTATTTTTATGCCATGTTAAGAAATATTCTTCATTTATAATCCGACTAGATTTAGGTATCCTTAACATTTTAGCCACGACCTTAGAAAATATGTGTACTACTCTAAAACCATCTAGAGACATTAGGCACCTAGTATCTGGGTTATAAAGCATGGATAGATATGAAATGAGGTCAAAATCTTGATAAATTGCATATAAAGCAGCATGGAGTAGCTTGGGCTTCAAAAACAAACTTTCTTTTATTCCTCGTTCGAATTCAAAGATAATTTTACCTCTAAGGAGACCTAGATTGAGATTCATGACTTGGGTATCATGAATCCTAGCTAGGTAATCAACCAAAATGTCATCTAGTTTACCAGGGGTAAACTTTTAGGCCCTAGAATTTTTCTTCAAGAATTAAAGAAAAAGGTCCAACTAAGGTTTAAAATGTGATTGATTTCCCACCAATATATTTTATGAGCCATTGATTTAGTGTCAAGATAACAAAATATTTTTTTAATCATTTAGGATTAAAACCATTGTCGCTTCTACAATATAGAGAAAAAATAATGAATTTTTATTTTATTTTTTTTAAACTCTGAGGATAAAAATAGATCAAAAAAATTTGTAAGCATTTTTCCTTTGGTTGTTTTTAAACTCAGATATCAATTAATTTTGCTTAATGCTATCATAAAAGATTTTAAATAAAAATTAATCTCATAAATTTCATCAAATGTTACAACATACTACAACACTTAGCTTTTGGGTGGCCAATTTTGCTCAAGGAACTTTAACAAGCCCCCTGCTCTTAACGATGCAATATATGTATATCCGTTTGAATCAATCACAAATCCATATATACTAGTCAAATATATATCTCTTAGATAGGGACTTTCTCTCTGAACCAAAATCCCACTAGCTATTAAAAACAGAAAGAAATAAGTCATAAGTCAATATTTCATATCTTTCATCAATGGATTTGTATTGTCTCATTCTTTAATCATTATTTCATAGCTTTCATCAATGGATTTGTATTGTCTCATTCTTTAATCATTAATTCCATAGCTTGGTTTAATATTTTGAAGTTGGTATTAATACTTTGAATGAAAAAGTGTAGAAGGGTAATCAAACTTGTATGGTATTAGTGTAGTGTCCCTTAATTTGCATGGGGTATGTTTGCCATGTTATCGCCATTTTACAGCCAATAAAAGTCCAATGGGGTAACTTCAGCCGAGTCCAACCCAATATTTGTGTTGGCACTCTATTTCTTGAAGAATTTCAAAATCAGCTCTTATCTGGAGAATACTCAAACTTCTCTTTATGGTGACTTATCATTTGAAGCCTTAAATAAATTCAAAATACTAGATTGTGTAATTAAATGAATGAATATTTGATATTAGCCTTATAATTGTGGGGTGTTGGTAAAAAATGATTGTGGGGGTGTTGATGAAAAATGAAATTTGATATGTTCAAGGTGGCTCCCAAAGAAGCAGAAAACTTGTGTCCGTCAAAAGGAAAGGAAACTAACATGTGGAATAGAAGAGTAAAAAGATATAATTCAAGCAACATAAATATACAAGAGCACATTTTCATATCCAGCGTTGAATGAGAACATTCTAAAGCAATGTAATTCAAATTCATTCGTTAAATGTACGTTCATCAAACCAAAACAAGTGAAAATTTCAGGGGACCATCTCTTGGATCAATGAATGTTACACTAATAAAACTGATACTAGTAAAGCGATGCAAGCTACCTCTAGTTATAATTGATAATTGATGATGTTGTCAAAGAGCATTCCAAGCCAACATTTGAAATGCAAGCCAAAGAATATATGTAGAGTACACAAAAGTATTAACAAAAGCCTGATTGAAAGTTCTGCTGAAGATTCCATCACGAAGAAAATGCAGCTTTTAAAGTCAACCAAGCCAATGATAACTTTTGTCATGTTTTATCTATAATTCATATCCCATTGAGACTATTGTTCTAAAGAGAAGAATTAGAATAGGGAAGGCTATCATGTTATTAGTCAACAACGACGTTGACTAATCATAGAAGTTGAAAGGTTTAGAAGTCAACAACGACGTTGACTAATCATAGAAATTGAAAGGTTTAGAGACACTCAAAAATCAAGGAAAGTTGAATCACTTCCACTTCCCAATTTTTGCTTCATATAAAAGTATAACCAAGAACCAAAACTAAGGCTCTGGCTCTCAATTTTGGAAAGCAAAATTTATTTAACTCATATCAAAGCATTGTTAGCTATACGATTTAATAAAGCTAAATTTGTTTATAAATGCAAGCTATTTGTATGACACCTTTGGTTTTACCGTATGTGTCACTGAACTATTTCTTTGTTCGGATATCCATCTTTATAATTTCTGCTAACTCAGTTTTAAAACAATGATAAAAATAAGAATGTGTACAATGATTTTAATATTTTATTCACATTTGATTTTATATGCACGAAATTTTATTGGCTCTACCTACTTTTGGATTTACCGAGTAGTGTCTCAATCCATGTTTACTTTGAACTTGCCCCTAGTTCTAGGAAACTTTTGCATTTCATTTTCTGCAATTTAAAATGGAAAACTACATAAAATGACAAACCCTTAATATGAATCTTGCAGTCAATGCTGCAAACTGGGGGATCCACCAATAAGGATGAGAATCACACTTGGAGATATTATTCCAACAGCCCTATGTGTATTGGTGGAGGTCAAAAACCCACATCAAGTACATTTTAAGTGCCAAAATTTACATCTCAAACTTGTGTCTCACCAACTCAAAAAGAATTCAAAAATATATTAGTAGCCAAAAACTTCTCAAATTTTCTCAACATTGTATATTGTCCCCTTTGTTCTATGTAAACCCAAGAATGCCCAGGTTTGGATACGCCATATCTAGCAATTATTAAGTTTTAAGGTTATGGCCTATTACGGTTTGAACTTCATGATTCCTTCCAATCCAACCAATTCCTTCCACAGTCGATTGAAATAAATATTTACTAATAAAAGTGTACGCATTCCATAGAGGGAATTAATTTTATTTTAATTTTTTACCAAAATGTAAATCTGTTTTTGCACTGATAAAGGGTATTTTAAAAAAAACAAAAAGTTTTAACAGGTATCTCTTTAACCCTCAAAATGAGGTTCAAGCATGCCCTTTAAATTTGATCATTGAGTAAGTTGCAAAATTTAAACAAAGAGGTCAATATTGGAATAAGGAGAATGGAAGATACACCAATGCTCATAAGTAAGAGGGGGCAGACGTTAATATTGACGATAACAAGCTTCAAACTCCACAATTCTGTAATTAAGAGAAAAGAATACTTGAAATTAATGGAGAAAGTTTGTTTCACGGTTGTGTGTGTGTCTTGGTTTAGATTTAGTTCCTATTTTTTAGGAGATAGTTTTAATCTCCCTAAATTGAATGTAATCTTATTTATTTTGGATTTGATGAATAATGGAATAGAGTGAGAGTGGTACTGTTTGGGCAAGCTCCATGTGTAGCTTGTCTCCCCTGTGAGCTGCAAGTTTTATTTCTAATTTGCCTTCCCATTCTTATTTTGGTATCGAAACCCGTTTGGGCTTGGGCCAAGGGAAATAAAGAGTTTGGTGAATGTTTGTTTGTCAAGTAAACAGAGCTCGATGATATTGATCGTGGAGCTTGATAATTCAAGCAATGATCGGTGGCATGACTCAGTGTTGAGGTACATCTGAGGTCGTGGTGTCAGAAGGCGTAGTGATCATTGCAATTGCCGTGTGGAAATACTACTAGTGAGGAATACCTAGGGCGAGTACGATTATTTCCGATCTGCCATCTGCCATAAGCTGATATCTCATTGTTGTTTTGATTACCACGTGATTTGGAGAGCTGATCGCTTAGTGTGCAATGTTGATTTCATCACTGAGATTCGACATGATCATTGTCCCTGGAATTGCTATGTGGTACGCACGGTAATCGTTGGTGAAGTGTGCATCATTTTTGAGTAGGCGTGGTTCCATTACAGAGGAATTAGTTGCCGTTGTGAACAGTTAAGAGATACGAGTTCTATTAAAAGAGCCAATGGATCGTCAATTGGTGTGAGGACCAATGGTGAGCTAGAGTTCTACGAAGACGTGAATGGATCTGTGTGATTGTTTGTAGTATTGTTGGTTTGTCAACGTCTTCGGGTTTTTCATTCAAGTCGTACTCCTGATGAGATTTTATAGCTGAGTGGTCTTCTTGGGCAAGTTTGAATCTATTGTCTTCACCATACTAAAAAAAACAAGAGCTAGAGATATTTGTAGCTTCACTAGAGAGATGATGTTGTTCCAGCGAGTCAGCTGCGCATTTCTCACCACAAGTGCTGAGCCGATTTGGGAAAGTTTCTAAATGTATTATTCGAGGGCCGAGAATTGAATCTGGGATGAAGTTGGTGGTTTCTCAGAGATAATTGCATAGGGCGGCAACAAGGCGCGGATTTGACCATTGTCACCTACTACAACCCAATTCTGCAGTTGGGAGTTCTCAGCGAGATTGGCCAAGAAGCTCGTGACTGAAAAATTTTCCAACCTTCAGTTCGAGGAAGTGTATGCATGTATACGTCCTTGTTTGGGGATGAAAATGTCAAGTGGCAGAGGATGGCAAGGTTGTCATGCTTTCACTCGATAAGCATACAGGCTCAGGATTGATGTCTCATGACATGTATATGTATGGCTTGTTCAGCGATTCTATGAAGCTCCTGGTTGATTACACTACAAGCATTGTGGCCGTGTTTTATACATCAAATGGGGACATGTTCCAAGGTACCCACGACGAGCTTGACTTTGAATTCTTGGGCAATATTCGAGGCCAAGAATGGAGAATCTAGACCAACGGTCATGGTAATGGGAGCACATCCTATGGACGCAAGGAACGATACACACTCTGGTTCGATCCACTGAAGAGTGAGTGTGGGCAGCGTCTCTGTGTGAGCGTTGCCTCACCATTTCCACTTCTACTATGCAGTGAATTAGTACATGCTTGGTGAAATAAGTTGTAGTCTTGAATTTTTTTTTGGATTTTGTAACTGAAACATGTTGAGCCTGATCAACTTAACATGTATATGCTATTTGTCAAAACTAATCACTCTAACAACTGTGAATTGAAGCTAGAAAGATTCAAGATGAAGACACCAAGTTTGGATATGATTTTAGAAGTTGGTTGAAGCAGTGGATATTAATTGGTTGAAGCCGTAACAGATGGACAAACAACGTAAAAGATTGTGTGTTGAAATAAAGCAGACTCAATATTATGTTGAAATGTGAATCACACATGAATTAGTAAGCAAGTATGATGTTTTGTAGTGGTCTTTGGAAAGTACATACTTGGTAACTCCATGAGTTGAAGTCTGTAATGTAAACCTGATAAGGCATGTGTACCCCCATGAAGTTCGTGGTAATCTTAAAACCACTTTGTGATTGCAAGTTTGTGGTCAGCCAGAAACCACTTCGGAAGTATCAGTTTGTGGTAAGCCAGAAACCACGTGTGAGAGTGAAGTGGAAAGGGATTCTTGTAGGCATGGTTTAGGGTCAGTGGACAAAACCCTAAGCACGGTTTAGGGTAAGCCAATAAAACTCAAAGCATGGTTATGCGTAATCCGAGATAACCCATGATGACAATGATGGAGAAGGATTTGCAGGTACAGGGACAAGTATGGAGATAATGGTTGACTGAACCATGTACATGAAGGACATCCTAGTAGACTGGCAGTTGCAGCAATTGGTACCTGTTGTCGCACAGAATGTCTAGGCAGCGCGACAACGCTCAGAGTAAGGGTTGTTACTCTTAATCCTTATTCACTCTGTTTAGACTCTCTCCTAGGCAAGTCAAGGGGGGTAGGCCCTAGGTGAATAAATGAGGATAGCCTGTGAGAAACAGACTCTAGGAGATTTTAATGGTGGATAACTTGATGAATTTAGATAATTAAATCAAATTGATAGATTAAACGCTAAAGTAAACAAGACACGGTCACAAGATGGAAATAATTTTAGACCAGTGCTTCGATATCTAAATTAACCATCAATAAAAACAAGCTATCCAGAACGATTTTCAATATGTGACGAAAAGTGACGATAATCCATATAAATGCCCAACACTATAGCATGCAAGAGAATTCCAGATTTAAAATGATTACTGTTAATGACAAGATCTAGAACAGCCAATATGATTTATCGCGCCTTGACCATAGAAAAATCATGAGACATGCATTTAATAACACTAAGGAACTTTAAATTTTAATTTTAATTATTCCTTAGGGAATAATGTTTAATGGTAACTGAAAAACTTAAAATCTTTTAATGCGAAGGAAAAATTGAATCAAAAGGTGTAAAAATAAAAATTTCAATGGTCCATAGGCCACAAAAAAATTTAACGTTAAAGAGGCAAATCCCCTTTTGAATTTATTAAAATCCTTAATCACCAAAGTTAAATTAAAATATATAATATATAAGAATTTTTAAATGTTTAGGATTTTAAAATATTTTTTGATTTTTTTTTTATTTTAGATTTAGAACTTTTTTATGTTTTTGGATTTTCTAACTTTTTAATTTTAATTTTTTTTATTTTTATGATCTTTTAAATTTAAAATCAAAATCAAAATAAAACAAAGTGAAATAAGACTAAAAGGAAAAAGAGATAAAGATAAAACCAATTTCTTTTTTATGTTTTTTTAATTAAAATGAACCCAAGCCGAAGAAGAAGAAAAAAAAGATAAATAAATAAAAAATTTCAAATTTGAAAAATGACAATATTAAGTTGAAAGATCAAATTATGCATACACTAACCCTAACTTACCCGTACATATCAAAACAAAGCGAAATTTATGTTTATTGTGTGCAGGTGAGTGAAAAGAGCAGAGACGAAGAGGAATGCAGGTTCTGGCGACATCTATGCAGCATTTGGGAGCACCACGTGAGGACAGCAAGGGAGAAACGACGATGAGGAGCTTGTTATGGGTGAAGGCACATTGGAGGAAAGCCGGTTTGCGAATTGAGGATAGCGTGGAGAGTAGGAGATAGCAATGGGCAGCGTGAAGGCTTCGAGGATAGATTGATGGCTGGACGGTGTAATAATTGCAGCGTGAGGAAATTCGCAAGGAACGACGAGGGTAGAAAGGAGGTTTTAGATTGGAAGCACGCAGATGGGAATGAAGCAGCTCGATGGATAGCGTGGATATAGCTGCGTGGAGGGGAGCTACAACTATGGATGGACAGGATTTGTTTGCAGGCTAGGGAGGCAGTGGAGGAACGCAGAATGAGGGTTTGGACGCTGAAGGTAAAGATAATGGCAGAGGTTTCACGCAGGTCAACAGCGTAGGGTTTGAATCTGGCAGCAAGAATTTAGGGAGAGAGGCAGCGAATTTGGAAAGTTGAGGGTTATGCAGTGGCGATGTATGCAAATCGAGAACTTGATGGACGAAGGGAGCTCACACAGACAGGGATGAGGGTTATATACGGTGAGTGTAAGGGTTTCGAGAAGATGTAGCTAGGACGCAGAGGAGAAAGCGTTGCCTTTTTTGATGTTTTTTTTGCAATTGGAGTAGTGATTGAGGGCGGCTATAGCAGCAAAGAAAAATTCTGAAGTCTGCCAAAATAAGAAAAACGCAGACAGAGGGAAATAAACCCAAGGAAACAAAAACGATTTTGAAACCCTCAGAAAAATATCCCAAACGATATACACAATGACCCAAAAAACCCTGAAACCAAAGTCAGAAAATCAAGGTTAATTACATATCTATGTACAAAAATGGCAGATCTATCAAATCTAGGGATTATGAGTCTGACTCCACTCCCAAATCTGATGATCTATGGCTCTCAACAGCCAGATCTAACGATTTCGCACAGAAAAATTTAAAAAAAAAAGAATTTTAGAGGAGGTACTAAGCTTGAAACCCTTCATGCATCACCCATAAAAATAATATCTTATGATAAGTCCGGGATCATATTCAAATTTGGCTCTTTAGAAAACGCGGATCGAGAGTTGGTTGGTTCAGCCGAGAACTTCCCCAAACGCCTGATGATCTAATAATCAAAGATTTTCCTACACAACTCAATTTGGTCATCAATCATAGAGCGAGAGAACAATAATAAAATTCAGATCTAATAGAGATACCTGCTATTACATTCAAAACTTCAATTACCATTCAAACCCCAGCGACTGAGCAAAATACCTGTACTCAAATCACTCTTCAGAAAGCTATATCAATGGCCAAAAAGAAATACATGCATGAAAATAATACATCTTACAGCATTTCCATGAAGAGTAACACCACCAGAAATTAACCCAAAGTCTTTCTTTATTGCTCATAAAAAATATTACACGAGAGAGCTTT
The DNA here is from genome assembly GCA_000404065.3 of Pinus taeda. NCBI lineage: Eukaryota > Viridiplantae > Streptophyta > Pinopsida > Pinales > Pinaceae > Pinus > Pinus taeda. The sequence continues at coordinate 12,571 of APFE030582699.1, read as the reverse complement.
TCGCTTAGTACACGATCAAAAGATCGGATGGTCTCACCTGAAAACTGACCTCCTATTTAAAAACAAATCTTCTAACGACTAGTTCGACTGATCCTTGTCAAAGTGATCTTGACCATTGATGAAGATCAATCTCATCTGTCGAAATTTAAAATTATTGAGGAAATTCAAAATTATCAGTTAAATGCATTTTAATTAATTCAAAAATTAAATTTTTGAGTTAATTTCCTCAAAATTTTGACTTTGACTTAACCCTAGAGACCAAAGGCATAAAATTTAGCAAAATAATCAATTAACCTTAATCCCTAGACCTTTTAAAATTTAATTTTTTAAAGGACCCTCGAATTTAGCCTTTGAAAAAAAATTAAATTTACCTAGGACCTAGGACTTATGAGAGGATAAATTATTTTTCTAACCCTCAAGACATTTTACACATGATTTTTTTTACACTTTTACATTTCAAGGGGGAAAACCCATTTGATCAAGACCCTCACAGACTACCTATTTCTGCGACACAAATATAATCTAGCAGATCAAGAATTTTTAATAAAATACCCTAACCAGATAGTTAAGATTATTCCTAAATCACTTTTACATAGACTCAATCTAGCACACTAGGACTCCCCTAACATTTTAGTGACAAAATCCACTCCGGCTTTGGGGTAAGGCTGAAGGAAAACTCTGTTGATCATGGATCGGTGAGACAAAAAACCTTCTGGAATGTAGATCGTCATCAAAAAATTAGGTTTACCTAGGCAATTATATACACGACACAAATCTGTTGAGATTATTTATAATTTACATATGCAGAAATGGTTTACAATATAATATGATCAGGCTGATGATGATAGTCGAACGGCATGAACACGTTGATCAAGCACTATCCCTTTTGCGAAAAAAGGGAGTGTACTGCTATGGGTCGTTGACATGTAATGGTCAACAGTGCCCATGCATTCTGGTAAAATGGTTGTTCCTTTATATGGACATCAACATATTCTTTTTCATCATGTTTGTAAACAACTAGACCACAACTAGACTTTGTAGATTGAGATTGAGACAAGTAGTCATTAAGAGGGCAACTTGGAAAATATAATTCCTACTTGTCTCAGTTGTGATTCTTTCTATGTAAAAGAGTATGTTCATATTCCTTAGGAGTTGTTTAGATCTAGATGTTTCCTAGATTGGTGTGTGGTTGAGATATTCTCTCAACTAAGTGATTGTGTGTCCAAAATAGTCTACATGTCTTAAGACAACACTAGATGTTTTTATATGTAACATTATTTGATGTGAATATAGAATTTTGTGTACATTATCAAAATCTTTTGTGTGCACACTCCACAACAAAATGGGGTTGTAGAAAGAAAGAACAAAACTCTGGTGGAGTGTGCACGTAGTATGATGAAAGGTAAGAACCTATCCAATGGTTTTTGGGCGGAAGCAATTAACACTGCAGTTTAATTAAATAATTGAAAGACAAGTTAGGTGACATAGGTGAGAAAGTATTCAGCACTGATCTCGTCACCATTATCTTAAATGGCATGACAGAGGATTATTAAATGTTCATTACAGGGCTTGCACCAAGGAAGAAATCTCCCTCCTTTGAAGAGTTGACAGGGATTTTAATGCAGGATAAAGAGACGTAAGAATATAAAGCCTCAGAATTTAGATCTGGCATTGGTGACAAAGAAGAAATTCTTCAAAAGGAAACCAAGAGGACATAGAAGCATTGGTCCATCTCAGAAAAAGTCATTTCAAGGTATGTCATCCACCAAAAATGATTTAGGAATTAAGTGTTTTTACTATGGCAAAATTGGTCATATTACTAGAGACTACTAGAAGAAAAAGAATGATGAAAACAGACATAGACATAAGAGGCATACAGGGCATTTTGCTGGTGAAGATCTGAATCATGATCTTAAATTATTTGTGTCTAATGTTGCTCCTTCTGCTGAGACTGATGAGGATGGAACTTGGTTTGTGGATTCTGGAGCATCCACTCATATGACATGTAATAAACACTGGTATGAAAAATTTAAGGAGACCAACAATGGTGCTAACATCTAGCTGAGAAATGACAAAGCATATAAGATGTTTAATCCATCTACTCACAAGGTATTTGCGAGTAAAGAAGTTACTTTCCATGAACAAGTTGATGAAGGGAATAGGGATAAAAGTTATGAAAAGTGGCACATGTCTTTAATGATTGATGACAGTAATGATGAAGCCAGAGACAGTGATTTACAACAAAAGTAGCAGAAAGTGGAATATAGTGATGTAGACACATTTAGCGGTCGAAGTCCACTCAGAGGTGAGCAAAAAATCACACAAAACAAAATTGAGGCAAGTCCGCTACCAAGGAGATCAGGACAGCAGACTCACTTACCATAAAGGTACAAAGATTATGCTCGTATGACTAGTATTTTAAATGTTGTTGAGCCCATGAATTATAATGAAGCAAATCAGTATGAAGAATGGAGGTCAGCTATGAAAGAAGAGTATGAGTCTATAATTAAAAGTAAAACCTGGGAATTAATTGAACTACCAAAGGGAAAAGAGCCCATAGGTTGTAAATGGTTATAAAACCTAAGTTCAAAGCAGATGGTAGTTTCAACAAGTATAAAGCTAGATTGGTGACCAGAAGGTACTCACAAAAAGAAAGAATTGATTATGAGGAGACGTTTGCTCCTGTAGCTAAGTTAAATACTATTAGGATGTTAATAGCTCTAGCTACAAAGTATCATTGAAGTTTACACCAACTAGATGTAAAATCTGCTTTTCTAAATAGAGATTTGAATAAAAAAATATATCTAACACAACCTGAAGGGTTCATTAAAAAGGGGCAGGAACACTTGGTCTGTAAATTTAAAAAGGCATTATATGGATTGAAACAGACTGCCAAATCTTGGTATGAGAAAATAAACTCTTTCTTACAGGATTGTTATAAGAGAAGCAAAAATTATCCAGTTTTGTATACCACATTTGATTCAAAGGGGCAGATTGTGTTGATTTCCTTATATGTTGATGATTTAATTGTTACTGGAAATTCTGATGAATTGGTTGAAGAAATTAAAGTGCAGATGTCACAAGTATTTGAAATGAAAGACCTTGGAGAACTACATTATTGTTTAGGTCTTGAATGCAGGAGGAATGTTGGCCAGACTTTTGTTACTCAAGAAAAGTATGTCAAGGAATTGTTGAAGAAATTTAAAATGGATCAGTGTAAAGTTGCTTCAATAGTTATACAACAGAATATTAAATTTAAGAGTGATGATGGTTCTAAAGAAGCGGATGCTACATTGTATAGACAACTGGTTGGAAGTTTGATTTATTTGACTACAACCAGACCTGACTTAGCATATTTAGTTAGCATGTTGAATTAATTTATGTCAAAACCTCTTGAAAATCATTGGATGGCAGCAAAAGGTGTCCTAAGGTATCTTAAACGAACCATAAATTTTGGCATTAAATACACTGATTCTTTTGATGTTAAATTGATTTGTGTTGAGTCAGTTTATGACAAAACCTCTTAAAAATCATTGGATGGCAGCAAAAGGTGTCCTAAGGTATCCTAAAGGAACCATAAATTTTTGCATTAAATATATTGATTCTTTTGATGTTAAATTGATAGGCTATTCAGATTCAAAGTGAGTTGGAAATCTGGACGATAGAAGATCTATAACTCGTTATGCTTTTAATATTGGGTCCGGGGTCATTTCTTGGAGCAGTAAAAAGCAGAGTACTGTATCTTTATCATCAGCAGAAGCAAAGTATCAAGCTATATGTGCTGCCAATTGTGAAGCAATTTGGTTAAGAAAACTTTTTCAAGATGTAGGCGAAGAAAAAAAGGATGCTACGGTGATTAAATGTGACAACCAAAGTTCAATCAAGCTGGCAAATAATCTTGTTTCTCATAAAAGCACAACATATAGATATTCAATTTCATTTTATTAGAGAAAAGGTCCAGTCCAAAGAGATTTTTCTTGTATATTGTAACACCTATGAAAATGCAACTGATATCTTCACCAAGTCTCTTGAGAGGATTAAATTTGAATTGTTTAGGGAGATGTTAGGTGTGTGGGTGAATCCTTTATCCATTAAGGGGGAGACTTGAAATTAATGGAGAAAGTTCGCTTCACAGTTGTGTGTGTGCCTTAGTTTAGATTTAGTTCCTATTTTTTAGGAAATAGTTTTGATCTCCCTAATGTAATCTTATTTATTTTGGATTTGATGAATAATGGAATAGAGTGAGAGTGCTACTGCTTGGGCAGTCTCCAAGTGTAGCTTGTCTCACCTGTGAGCTACAAGTTTCATTTATAATTTGTCTTTCCATTTTGATCTAGAATCTCATCTCAACAACCTGTTCACTGCCAAGTATAACACCCACATTCAAACTAGTAGTTAGTGGTGTACATAACTCCTGAATATCAGCAGCCAATTGAGGCATTTGAGTGATGAATAGCCACTCGATTAGAGTTAAGTGGGTTTGGAATTTTAATCATAATTGCTAGATAACTAGATTCTGTCTGGAAGTTGAAACATAAATCCCAATGTTATAAGAAGAATTTCGGCGTAAATCACATATAGAAGACAGTTGTCGACGCGTTTCGAACCAACCAATGTGGTTCATCATCAGGACAAGTTGAAGAAACAGATCCAGTCCAACAAGTTAAATAGTTTGAGCAGAGACTCCAACGGCTAACAAGATAAACGACTAGTTTGACTTGAGGCCCAGGTCAAATAATTAATATTATTATTATTTTTAGAACTAAGATAAATTAGGTAAGAATAATTAAATAATTTATTTATTTATTCAAATTAAATAATTAAAAATATATATATAAATATTATAATAGGATTAAAATTATATAAATAAATACCAAATAATCAAGAATGGTAAAAAAAAGTAATTATTTAATTACTAATTACCATTCTTGTTAATATTAATTCCTTTTCTTATCTATAAAAATAAAAT
>APFE030582693.1:0-11962 GCA_000404065.3 Pinus taeda | reverse complement strand
CCTCAGACAGAACACCAGAAGGACACCGCTCACAAACAGATCACAGATCAATACACCAGTATTTTGACGTGGTTAAAACCCTCAGAGAGGGAAACAGTCCACGGCCTGCGCCAACGTGGCTACTACAGGCAATTTATTAATAAAAGAATGAAAATTTACATAAGCTTCTCTCATGCACGGTTAACCTACAAATGACCCTCCATGCGCTTTAAATAGAATTCATGGACCAATCGGGTGTCAAGCCACGGATCAAGTGTCGGTAATACCGAGGAGAGAATGAACCGTCGGATCACTACATATCGTGACCGTCGGATTGTAAGTTACAAAATGTACAACGGTAAAGAAACACACTTTACCTAACTCTATACCTAACTCTATACTAGACCAAGTTGAACTTAACTATTCCTATGTGTCGGAATATCCTAACACTTAATACCTTTTGAACAATGGTACTTTCTTCAACCTTTTCGTCCAATCCTTTCAGGGAGTTTACCACTTCAGCTACTCGGAGGAGGTATGCTGCAATATCTTCTTCATCTTCCATCCTCGGACTTTCAAATTGTCTTCTGTGAGTTTGAAGCTTTGCCTTCTTGACTTTTGAGTCTCCATCGTATAAGCCAACTAGCTTCTCCCACATTTCTTTGGCAAAGGTACAGTGCATGACTTTTGTAAACTCGGAATCAATGATTCCACTAGTGATGGAGTTCAAGGCCTTTGCATTTGCGATGCAGGCTTTCCTCTCGTCTGGATCTGTTGGAAGAGTGGTAGTCATTTGGTATTCATTTTGAACAAAATGCCAGGCTTCAGGTCCAAGGGACATTAAGTAGAAGGTCATTCTTTTTTCCCAGAAGCCAAAGTTAGTGCCATCGAACAGAGGAGGTCTTCCTGATGCTTCGTGATTTCTCATCATGGTTGCGGATCCTTCTTCAAGTTGTTAGGCTAGTATGAAGAAGCCTGCTCTGATACCAATTGTTAAAAATACTAAGAGGGGGGGTGAATCAGTATTTCTTTTAATTGTTATAGTGATTACCAAAAGCATATATAGATGTATATATATATATATATATATATAGAACACAGAAATCAACAGCTGGAATTAATGCTTTTATTAAACACAACACAGTGCAATGAAATAAATACAATATAAGTATATATCTGATTGTGACTAGTTGCCAAGCTCCAACTTGGACTTCAGTGAGGCTCCAACCTCCAGAGCACCAACTCTGTTTTGCAGTGGTTCTGCACTTAGGAGCACCTACCCCCAGGGACTTCAGTCCTGTTCAGTTTTGAGGCTCCAACCCAACCTTGGTATAAAAAGGTATGCTGCTAATCTCTGTTCAGCTGAGGTTCTCCTTCACTCCTACTCTCCTGCCTCTGCTACTTCTGCTACTTCTGCTGCCTCTGTTGCTTCTGCTGCTTCTGCTACCTCACACTCTGGTTCTTCACCACAACAACAGCAGCAACAATTCTCTGTTTTTACTGTTTTATTCATTCCCATCCCTCTTTCCATTCGTTTTTGCTTACACCGCCTCTTCGGCTTCCTCCTCGATCACTGCGGCTTCCTCTTTGGTCTTTGTAGTTTCCTTTGTCTCTTCGTGCTTCACCAGCACTTCTGAGACACGTTGATTCAGAAAAAGTGAGGATCGAGTCATACGCAGAGGACACATATTCCACAATTGTAACAGCGCTCATGTCTTCTCATGATAGCAGGCATACATAAGGACTGCTTCATTTAGTGGACAGCCACATCCTATCGCAATCATAATCACCATGATTCACCCCTTTCAACTGACTTTCAGCCTTCTGAACCATCGTAAGCCTTTCGGCTTAAAACACCCCGCGCATGCCAAAATTCCATTACACACCATTACACAGAGAATATGAGAAAAACAGTCAAAAAGACTGAAGGGCGGACTTCAGGGTGCATTACACCCGTATTTATTTATGCATCGGGTCCACGATTAAATCGCAATCGGCGATTTATGACTACCGGGTATCCTTTATATATCAGACCCATGACTCCGTCGATGGCCGACAGCCGATCTACCACGGGATGCGATATTATATTAAGCCAAGTTATAATGTTTAATCGGATCAACATGCATTATTGCAGTCGGCGCATAGCAGGAGGACAACCCTTTGGGTATTGCGATGTGAGAGTCCCGATAGGGCAGATGCGATATTGCATTCAATCATAACACAATGCCGCAGCGAGTCCGCGTACATTATCGCAATTGGAGGTTTCGGTGGTAGCACATAGCCGAACCGCCGATTAGCGTTGTCGCCGATATACATATATATGTCGATATATATATATAAACTTCTCCGTCGATAGTGTGTTTGCCATATATATATGTTTTGGCCTCCGTTTGCCCTCCGATAGTGTTAAATGCCATATAACTATGTTTTTGCCGCTGATGGGTAAATGCATATATGTATAAACCTTCCGCCTCCGTTTGCGTTAAATGCATATTTATATGGTTTTTAACTGCCAATAATGTTAAAACATGCATACATGGGTTTTACGGACTCCTTATAGCTCTGCTTGTTCCTCTGTTGCTCCGATGGATGTCTGCGTCCTCTATTAGCTCTGTTTGCTCCTGTACTTTGGCATATATGTATGGTATATATATGGCTCCTTTGTAGCTCTGATAGCCCTATTTTGGCATATATGGTCCCCGAACGCTATTTAAATGCATGCACATATATATATATATATATATATATCTGAGTTCTGCTCCTCTTGGCTCCATTTGATCCTCTTGACTCCATCTGCTCCTCTTGACTCCTCTTGGCTCCGTTTGCTCCTCGAATATTGCCATATTGACATCAATGACAATTTGTGTCAAACAATATCATCTTGTAATTTCACTTAAAAAAATATGAGGGAAAGTCAAGTTTCCTATATTCTTCTAATTTTAGAAATCTAAATAAAATATTCTAGAGATGATAGAATATTAGTGAATTAGATTTTCTCTAATCTTAGGCATACACCTCGTTGTTGAGATAAAGTGATTGCTAGGATCAAGTAGATTAGTAGTTCATATATGGAAATTAATAGCTAGGATTGAGGAGACTAATTATTTCTCAAAGCATAAATAGGACAAGATGGGAGAAGTTGAAACACATGAGAACACTTGAGAGAGGTAGAGGCCGAGAGAAGGAGGAGAGTGCATCTAACAGAAGAAAATGCAAATCCATTATCGGGAACAACAAGAAGGAATCCATACAATAGAAGCATCATACAAGTGTACAATAGTAGGTGCTATCTTCTTTCTTCTACAAAACCATAGTTTTGATATGATTCTTCTGGATCCATCACAACATGTTTTTGAGTCAACGGTTCGAGCCCGCAAGTGTGGCTCATCATCAAGACATTAATGAGAAGTTTGATCCAGTCTCATTTAATAAATAGGTAAGAGATGTTGGGGGAGAAACTCAAAAAATTCAAAAAATGGATAAAGAATCCAATAACGTTAGGTCAAAATAAACATTATTGGATTCTTTATCGAATTTTATGATTTTTTTGAGTTTCTCCCCCAACATCTCTCACCTATTTATTCAACGAGACTAGATCAGATTTCTCATCAGTGTCCTGATGATGAGCCACACTTGTTGGCTCGAAACATCAACTCAAAATCACATTGTGATGGATCTGAAAGAATCATATCAAAATTGTTCACATCACAGAAGCCTAAACTCAGAAAGAACCATACCTCTATTTCAGTAGCTCAACTTAATAGCATATTGCTAACAATCGTCATAGTCAAATCTCTAAATCAACCATTGGGAAGCACTCTCATAATTTCAAACACCTCACCAATTTTCACAACATCAAAATTATTGTTTCTTCCCCGTTTTACCTTCAATGAATCATTAGAGAAGCCCTTGAAATTGAGAAACACCCCAACAATTTTAATCACGAGAATGGATTTAAACTAAGTCACATGACACGATGACATGGGTCATGGAGGACACAAAAATACGTGTCTAACATGAGACACAACGACCTTGCATACAGGACACTTTACACACAAATTTGTTATATATATAAAAAAAAAATATAACAAAATAAAAAATTACACAAACAAAAATTCAATATTTTTTAGAATTCGGAAACTAAAAACATTTACAATTTTACATGATCATGATACAAATTCGATCATACAACTTTTTCTCTTGAGCCTGTTCTCTTGCTAAAACAATATTTTTTCCAGGATTTGAAGCTATTGTTGCAGACCCACCTCTAGCAGATGGAGCACTAACAAACCCTAAAGAAAATGAAGGGGAGGGGATATTAAAGGGGGCATCCCTCCCCGCCCTTTAACTTTTTCCAACTGCCCTTGATGATTGAGCCATGATTTCTATGAAATGAGGAAGACAATGGACCCCTGTAGGAAAAAAATTAAATATTGGTGGACAGATCCACATGCACAACACTTGGAATCCCTTATAACACTACATAGTAACCTTGCAACCCCACCTCTAGCAGATAGAGCACTAACATACCCTAAAGAAAATAAAGGAACGAGAGGGGGGATTATGGGGGCATCCCTTCCCTCCCTTCAACTTTTTCCAATTGCTCTTGATGATTGAGCCATGATTTCTATGAAAGGAGGAAGATAATAGACTCATGCAGGAAAAAAGTTAAATATTGATGGACAAATCCACATGCACAACACTTGGAATCCCTTATAATATGTTATGAATATAATTTATAGTAAAATAATAGAAAATAACGTAAACAATAATAATCATAATTAATGCTTAATTAACTAAATAGATAGTAAAGTAATGAAAAGGTATGTCCCTAAAGACATAACCGTTGTGAAGAGGTACCTGCCTGAGGTATATAAGCAGGCCCTCATCCTCATTGTAATCATCTCATATCAATTCTTTTATATAATATTCAATATACAATTACTTGTCCTACAATGGATGTCTTTGTCTTCGAAGTATTCTAAAGATTTTTGTTGCGTATACGAACTTTGTTCGTTACAGTGGTATCAAAGCCACGTCTGATTCGGCCTTTGGCCATCAACCCATCCATCAACCTTGTTGTTGTTGTGATCAAGTGTTTCACTACATAGTTGGAGTTCTCCAATCTGCTAGATTCATCATTAGACCTTTGCCCATTAAAGTCAAAAGAAGAAAAAAAAAAGGATTATCACATTATATATATATATTTATATATATATATATATATATATATATATATATATATATATTAGGGTATTAGAAGAAAAAATAAAAGCAAAAGTTTTAAAAAAACAAAATATAGTCAAAAACAATTAAAAAAGAAAATTAAAAAAAAACATATCAATAATCATATAAAAATTAATTAAAATTGTAATAAAACAAAAAGAAAAGAGGTTGTCGAAAAAAAAAAGGAGAGATTGAGCTACCGTCTAAGACCAGCCACCACAACTCCACAACGCCCGACCACCACCGAAAACCTCCGCCGAAAGGGCATCGTGGGCTGCAAGAAATCCACTAACCCCCTGTTACAACCACTGTAACCTGACACACTCACCAGGGTCCACCAGTCGCATGTCCGAACATCCAAGAGCACCCTTCTTTGCCATCGCCGCCCCCACTCCAGTCGACATCCTATCACCGTCATGATAAAACAAAGAAAAAAAATTACAAGCCACCTTTCATTCACTGTTAGCCGCTTCCTGTTTTATTTTGTCCACCACAATCCCCTTTTCCCTTCCATGCAACCCATCCTCCAACAAAGTCATTGTTCACACCATTGTCAAACACTGCCACCACCGTTGTAAACTTCGCATCCCTGTAAACCGTAGTTGTTGCCACACTGCACAAGGACCCGTGCCCAATTTCCCTCACCGTGTCTTATTCTTGTCCACGCAACTGTGCCTCTAGCCACTATAAATCGCCATACGCCTTTGTATCACTATAATCGCTTCACACAACGTCGTACAACTACACACCCTTAGCCATTGGTTTGAGAATTTATGTGAGACGAAGGTTACGGTGGAAAGACATTAACAAAGGAGACGACATATCAGTCTCGCTAATTGTCGTGACACTCCAACAAATATCAACACCAAACCGAAAATAAAGGTCTGTGACATACATACTGAAAGGTATCTTTTATAAGTATTAAAACCCAAAAAAAAGAGCTTATACAATATCTTTACAATGGGGTAAGGTCCAATAAAGAAAAATTATTAATAATTCCCAAAAAAATTTATAAATGAATTATTGAATAATACAAAATATGTATTTTCAAGAAAAATAGTAATTCTAAAATACATTTGAGAAGTTAAAATTGGAAAAGAAAAAAAAAAAAAAAAAAAAAAAGGAAATAGTAAATTTTAATATATTAAGAAAAAAAATAGAAAAAAAGATTAGAGAGGACTATCTTGACAAAATAAAAATGGAGTCTAGTTTGAAAATAAAGGAAAATTTTCCTATAAAAGTCTTTCAATTACAAATTGTAGATTAATTATATTAAAAGGGAACACTCAAGGAAGGAGATTAATATCGCTATCGGCACAAGTGTCGAGGAAAATTACGTCAATGTTAATTTGGTGAATCAACTATTAATTCCAGAGTCAAGCATAGGAGAAAGAAAAAATATTTTTGGTGACAAAGAATATGAAATTAATGATTTACAAGTAATAATTGACCATTATAAATACATCTCACAATTTTGTGTCGTAACCATGTTTAACCCAAAAATTGACATCATTTTTTGTCAACCTTGGTTAAATGAATTGGGTATGTTCATGTTAAACTTAGAGAAAAATATTTTGATGTTTCCTTATAAGAAGAAGATGATCACCTTCCAGGACATGACAAGTCAGAATCAATAATGCCCTCATCAGAAGACTTTAAAGATGTTATGAAACTAATGCATCAAAAGAATCAAAACACAATATCGAAAAGAAAAAAGAGCTTGAGGAGGTCATATCCAATAAAAGCAAAGAAAATCCTCGTTTAAAAGATCATATCCAGAAACTAATTGCACAAATCACCAAGTATAAAACTAAGAAGCACAAGTTAGAACAAGGAAAGGAAGGTTCTGACAAGAATCTCAATGAAAGTTTATCAGAGAAAGAAGAGGAAAAATTATTCTTAAAAAACCTTTATAAAAAATTATTAGAACAAATCAAGTGTTTAGAAGACGAGAAGCTTGAATGCCAAAATAAAGTCGATCCAGAAAATGAGGAATTCTTACGTCTCAAAAATCATAATCAAAGTCTACTCAATCAAATTATGGAACTTAAAAATGATAAGAAATCATTGAAGAACAAATTAAAAGAATTTATCACGAAAGAAGTGTCGAAGTCCTTATAGCCCACGTTGAAGAAAAAAATACGAACATTGATCCAATCAATATCACAACTCAAGAAGCTGACAAACTAGTTGAAGGAAGAACATATTCAAATGTTGCAGTTCAAATGATGGAAAGTAGTGAAGAATTTGTAACCAATTCAACAACATCAGTACCTGAAGTTAATTAGGAAATTGCCACGCACATGATAAGGAAAAGTCAAAACGGAAGTACTCCTTATCGATATCAATCACAAGAGAAGACAACTAAGTCAGTCTACATAATTTAACCATTCAAAACAGAAACAACAAATTTATGTTCCAAGAAATGTTGAAGTTTGCATAATCCAATTCTATGATAACAATTATTACAAATTTCCAATGATCGGAAGATTCCACGAAAGATTAATCTAGGATGGTCAAAATCATTCTCAGTTCGACAATTTTGTTTATCAGTCAAACGATCATATTGTCTTGTATCAACGAAGACGAAAGTAGTAAGAAGAGAAGATATTCGTAACGAGAAAAGAGATCAAGCCCTTTCATCAAGTAAGCTTTGAGGACAAAGCTTTTTGAAGAGCAAGGCAATGTTATGAATATAATTTATAGTAAAATAATAGAAAATAATGTAAACAATAATAATCATAATTAATAATTAATTGGCTAAATAGTTAGTAATGAAAAGGCATGCCCCTAAAGACACAACCGTTGTGAAGAGGTACTTGCCTAGGGTATATAAGCAAGCCCTCTTCCTCATTATAGTCATCTCATATCAATTCTTTTATATAATATTCAATATACAATTACTTGTCCTACAATGGATGTCTTTGTCTTCCAAGTATTCTAAAGATTTTTGTTGCGTATACGAACTTTGTTCGTTATATAACACCACTCCTCAGTTGCACTCCAAAATGTCTGACACCTCCAACCTATTGAGTGAAATGAGCTCAAATGAAAGGGAAAATGTGTTTTTATGGCTTGTAGGACACTTTTACAGGGGACACAATGAGGGCATGTGTTGAACATGTGTTTCACATGTGTCTTGTGAGCAAAACACCTGCCAAACATGTGTTGAACATATGTCCTCATGTATTGGTGTCCGACACATACAAGACATGACGCGAACCATGTTTAGAGGTGTCATGTTACTAAGGCTATAAATTAAGCCAATCCTAGAAACCTACTATTCAACATCTCTCTAAAAATCATCGTTCTACTAACACCTCTTCATAGCCCTCTTGTCTCCCCCTCCCACCAACCCTTCTTTTTGGTTTACTAAACCCTTAGTCTTGGACCTTGGTTTCTCTCCTTTTTCTTAAAAATTTCAAATATCCGTCTTTACCCCTATGGTAATTTTAAAACCTAGAATTGGTACTTCATTAATGGCAACATAACCATATTCTCATCACTTCCTACATATATAGTAATATATTATACTTATATTATTATAATAATTATCAGTTGAGTAACAATGCACTAGAAGGAATCGTGACATAGAGGTAGGACAATCTTGAATTGTAGGAAGGGGTTGGAGGCAGCATCAGTACCAGCATCGATCAGGCCTCTCCTCCTTAGCCTAAGACTGAAGCAGATGAATACCAGGTCAATTTTGTTATAAGGAATATGTAGCAGATATTTATGTTTGAAGCAGTTTTATATGTTTGTATATATGTATATATATATATATATATATATATATATATATATATATATATCGATTTTAGGCTTATTTTGGAGATTTTAGGCGTATTTTGGAGTTTTTGGATGGATGAAGAAGAATCATGGGCTCTATATGTACCAGGTTTTGGCATGTATTCCGGCATCTTTTAATGAAAATATATACATATTTCTTTAAAAGGAAAAAAACAAGAAACTCTATATCTTGGTGAAAGTAAATTGGGTTTCGGTTTTCAGTTGCCTTGCTTTCGGTTATTCATCCAAGTAGTTGCAGAGTTCCATGGAAAACTAACACATGGCCAAAAACAAACCCACGAAAACAACAATCTGTTAACTACGCAAACCAGTCAAGGGACATCCACATATTCCACAGCATTTTATTCAACAGCGATTAAAACACAAATTGAAAGTCAATTTACACAATTGTCTTCCATAGAGACAAGGGAGGAGAGTGGAAGAAAGGATATAGAAGTGTAATTAGAGAGGACAGAAAGTCAATTATTAAATAGAAGCTAGGTCAGTTCATGAATTTACCTATTGAAAATTTATGTGGTTCCTCTGTGAACGTGTGGGGGGCTACTTACTATAAGAGAACCTAACCAAATTTGAACAATTTTTTTGATGTTCCTGAACTTTGAACCTCAAAGTTCAAATTTGGCAAACCTTATGACATAGCTCGTAGCATAGTTTCGGAACTCTAAAGGCCATTTAGTGTTGGAAAATGTAACTAGTTTCAGTATTCATAATTGTCATTGGTCTCATGTCATGATGTAATTATTATTGATCAAAAGAAGAAAGAAAAACATAGAAGAAAAAATAGTTATGAAGCATGGGTTCCATGCTTGAGTCTTTGGTAACAGGTCAAGCATCCATTGTATGCTTTTAGGCTTCTATTATGAGACAAGGTCCTTGTCATTATGTAAAAGATCCTTTCGAGCACTTGTATCGAAAAGAAGAAAATTATTATTGTAATTTTTGTTGTGTCCAAAGACCTCTATGACCACGTCGTCCAACTAGTTGAAGTCAGCCCAAGAGTAGGCTTGAGGAGCCTCTTGATGAAATATAAAAATGTGTGACTTTGTCCCTTATAAGTACTCACACATAACTCGGATATCCTGAGATGCATTTGCAGTCAAGAAAGATTAGCGAAGGTGTCATTGAAGTGTTCTAAGGCAAGAAAAGATATCTTAAGAAGACTCATGACAAGCAAAGATGAAACGTTTGTTTTGCATGAGTTAATACAAGTCCAAGATTGTTTTAAGAGGCCTACTTATGAAAAAAAAACGGATCCATTACTCTTGAAATATCTAGTTGGTCATCTTGGTGGAGAGATCTTGTTTTAAGTCTTGGAAGTCTCCTTTGAAGTTGACTACATAAGAGCTATGTAACCGGATTCGTTGAAAACCCCTGGCGAATCCAAATCCCGCGAATCAGATATGATTTGCTGGGAATTCGAATCCCATAACAGGATTCGACGTGTCCGTACAGGATTCGTACGAATCCCGTACAGGCACATCAAATCCCGATTCTGGGATTCGTGTCCCAAAAAAACAACCCCCGCGAGTTTAAAAACATGTTGTTCCTTTATTCATTCACGTTGTTTCTCATTTCATTTTGCATAGTTTTCGCTGTGGGCAAGGAGCTAAGGGTTTGGAGCAAGGAGCTAAGGGAGTAAAGCGTTCGGCAAGGAGATTCAAGCACCACGTAAGTGCATTTCAGCTCCATTTTTTTGCATTTCTTATTCTATTACAGCAGTTTGTATATGATTTTTTGTTTACAAATTTGTGCATGTTTTATTTATTTTTTTACAGCATTCATGGCTCAATCAAAGGCAGCAGTTAGGGGGCAAAGGAAGGGGAAGAATGTCTCCATTGGAGATGCCCCTCCTCCCCCAATATCATCAGAGTCTGCTGCAAGTGATGTTGAGGGAAGAGGAGGACCTAAAGACAACATTGAAAAATATCCCTTGTGGAAATATGTCACAAGAGAGGATGGGACAAGCACCAAGGGGAAGGGAGGAATCAATGTGCAATGGAGATGCAATTTTTGTCACATTGCTTTCAAAAGCACATATTTCCGTGTGAAAGGCCATTTGTTGGCTTTATCAGGTTGTGGAATTGGAGCTTGTAATGTTGTTCCTTTACAAAAGAGGAAAGAAATGGACAAGGAGTCCAATGTTGGTATGGAAAATGTGGCTACAAAATCAAGAAAATCCAAGAATGAAGACCCCTTTCCATTCCATTTTTGAGGAAAGGCACCACCAAATTTCCATTTGAGAGTTCTACTTCTGTTAGGGACAAGCAGCAAAAAGAAGAGCAATTGCACTTGGTCCAATGGACAAGATTTTCCGAAAAGAGAGATGGGAAGAGCTTGATCTCACCATTGCCTTCTTCTTCTATCAAAACTTCATATCGTTTAATGTTGCACGCTCACTTCTATTTATTGAGATGCGCCGAGCTCTAACTCAAGGGGCTCCATCAGCATATGTGCCTCCTGGGTCAAAGACGCTGAGAACCACGTTGTTGACGAAGGCAAAAAAAGAGGTGCAAAAAATGCTTGAGCCTATTGTAGCATCATGGCCAACATCTGTGGTTAGCATTGTTTCTGATGGATGGACAGATCTAGCACGACACTCAATCATCAACTTCATGGTGTCTTCCTTGAATGGTCCAGTTTTCTTGAAAGCAGTGGATACATGTGGAGAATACAAGGATGCACAATTTATTGGTGAGTTATTTATTAAAGTTATTGAAGATGTAAGTGTTGATTCTTGTGCAAATCATTACAGATAATGCACCTGTTTGCAAGGTTGTTGGCATGATTGTAGAAGCTAAATATCCACAAGTGTTTTGGACACCTTGCATTGTCCATTCATTGAACTTAGCACTGAAATCCATTGCTTCTGATGTGCTTTGGATTGGAAACATTATTGAGGATGCAAGACATATCCGTAACTTTGTGCAAAATCAAACAAATGCCCTCA